>JAOVVI020005688.1:0-16248 GCA_028571085.2 Nepenthes alata
ATCGCAAGGTCCATAAATCAACTGAAAGTCTAAGGATATGCTCACACTCCACCTGTATATCAGATCCACCTCATCCTATTAGGATGACCCTTGCAACAATTCACTTCTCGGAGCCAAACTTCACGTGCATAAATAGCGACTATAGTTAGGCCACAGCTTATCGGCCATCTATTATAATTATCCACTACATTTTGGGCCTACAACTACTCGTTCGTCTTTTATCATTATTCACTATATTTTATGCTTGTAACTATTCTGTCATCTTTTATCAATATCTGCTGTATTTTAGACCTACACTTACTTTGCCATCTTTTATTAATATCCACCACATTTTAGACTTGCAATTACTTGCTCATCTTTTATCATTATCTGCTACATTTTAGGCCTGCAATTATTCGGCTATTTTTTATCAATATCCGATACATTTTAGATTTGCAGTTACTCGATTATCTTTTATAAACCCACCAGATCCTTAGACTACTATGATCCCACATACATATATCAACCCATCAGGTCCCCAAACCACAATGATCACGCATACAAATATCGACCTACCAGGGTCTCGGACCATTACTGTTCCATACACATATATCAACCTACTAGGGCCTAGCCAACGTCCACTATACAATATTCTCACTTTCGCCCTTCATCGCCTTTGCTTCGTGACCTATCTCTCTACCGATCGAAACCTCCTTCCTCTCGGTGAAATTTCTAACTGACACAACCTAAGGCCACTTCTTCTCGACCAAATTCTTATACAATGACTTTTGAGCGCTAGAAAAGCCCTCTGAAATTACAAAATTTAACAAAACTTCCAAATCGATCGGTAAATCATATATGTATATACAGAATAAAACAAATAGAGGGTATAAAAATAACATGCAAAATAATAAAATTTTTAAATAGTGATCTAAATCACATATACATGTACAGAATAAACAAGTGAAGGGTAAAAAGTAACATACATAATAGTAACATTTTTAAACAGTAGTGTAAAGACATCAGATACTAAATCAGATCAAAGATAAGATTAGAAGATACTTATCTCGATTTTATATCAAGTAGATTGGAAGAAATAATACTCTGAGGTACTGAACCATGTTTTTCTCTCTCCTCTTCACGTGCCCCCTCTCTCTATGCCACATGGCCTTCTCCCTGCCGCGTGCTTTATTTATCTTTTCCTCATCTGCTTACCACCTTTTCTTTTTTTTCTCTCCCTTTTCGCCTTTTCTATCTTTTTTTCCCCCAACTTTTGCTGCAATCCTCCTATTTTATTATTTTTTTCCTTTTTTTTATAATTCAAATCGGTGCTCAAGCGCCAATACAAGCGTGCCTCAGGCCTCAACCCAACCGACTCGAATATTCTTTAAATTTTTATAGTATTTAATTAATTTTTATCAAATTCAAATTACCCAAAATAATAATTATACTCAAAATAAATTAAATATGGATTCGGAATGTTAGAAATATGCAAAAGATCAATTGTTATAGGGATATACTCAAGCATCGAAGGATATGTTAATAACGAGTGTTGTATTATTTAAACTCTTATTTAATATTATAATATATAAAATTTAAATAAAAAAATTTAATAATTTAATCTAAATACATTCGAATCTCGGATTGAGGGGGCGTCCTTCTCTTAAATTGGGCCGTCGGATGCAAAATTCGACGGTCACGTATTTTGGATGATTAAATTTAAAATTGAACGACCCACGTTATATTATCCATTTAAAATGTGCGAGCCATCAAATTTTACATCCGACGATTCATGTGAGGAGAAGGACGCCGCCCGGATCCTTCGAATCACGATCTTAATTCCAACTGCCGAACATTTTCAAATCCCTTTTGGGTGGCACGGTTTCTCGCTAGCGTGAACGGGCGGTGCACCTCTATAAATACTTCCGTCTGTCTCCCGCCATCTCAGTGCTGAAAATCACTACTGCAATTCTTCCTATACAAGGACTTCCAAATTTCGAAGAGTTCAAAATCATCTCAAATTCTCAGTTCTCCCAAAATTCATCTTCCCTCTCTACGCCGTGGGGGAAAAGAAATCAATGGAGCATTTCCCGGTGATAGATCTTGCGCCGTACTTGGAGGTTTCCGGTAACCTCAGCAACGATCCAGATGTATTATCTGATCAATTGCCGCCGGAACTGAAGGATCTCTGCTCGGAGGTCAGTCGGACGCTGAGAGAGACTGGAGCTTTACTGGTTAGAGATCCCCGCTGTACCGTCGAAGATAACGATCGATTCATTGATATGATGGAAAAGTACTTCGAGAAACCCACGGAGTTTAAGCTCCTTCAAGAACGCCCTCATTTGCACTACCAGGTTACGCTGAGTATCTATCTTTCCCTATGTTCCATTTTGATTAGTCGTAGCTTGAAGATCTGCTCGAGCTGGTGGTAGTTAAATTTAATTATCAATTAATAAATTTCCTAATAATTATTTCAAAATAAGTAAAAAATGCTACCCCCATGTTGTAATAGGAGGTCCAAGATATGCCCAAACCATGGGAAATAGGCTGAAACACATGAAAGTGCTGTAATTTATGGAGAATGACATGGACTCTCCTGTAGCAAATATGACATAAATTTGTTTTATTTTGAATGAATATTAGTGGTGTCACAGCCCACCACTACTTTGCACTAGTTTAGGCAAATATACTACTTAGGTTCGCAACATTGATATGCCATATGTTTGAGCCAATCATTTAGATAAATATTGGTCTCTACTCGGACCCGATGGAAAAAAATGGCTTGTAGATGTGAAAAGATGGAAAAGGTATGCATGCGATCTTGCTAATTATATGAGGCATTTACACTAGAATTTCGTGTGATTTTAAAGTATTATTTGTAGTGATCTCTTCTTTTGTGAATGTATTTGAAAATTTTGAATCTCTCATTCATTATCCATATTTTTTTTCCTTTGGAGTTTTTCACCTAAATTTAATATTTTGGTGTACAATTATTTATTATTTTACATTTATTAATATCCCAAATTCTTAATATGAGATCAGTTGCTTCTATGATTGGTGATTTAGCAAATTAAATCTCTGAACCCAAATAGCAGTTGTGTTTTTTTTCCTAAAAAAGAACTAATAAAAGTTGAATGAAGAGAGTAAATGACAATTGCTTACCCTAAAGATTATTTTCAGTGTTTGACAGTGGAAATTTGGATAATATGATGGAAATAGTGGTTTTAAGCTGTCAAAATTTCCCTGTCAAATAAGAGATGTGGTGCTAAAAGAAACTGCATGGGCATTGATGGGAGTAACAGGTTGGAGTAACACCCGAAGGCGTTGAAGTTCCACGAAGTTTGGTGGATGGAGAAATACAGGAAAAGTTAAGAACAATGCCCGAGGAGCTTCAACCTGCCATTCCTAAAGGACCTGATCCTAAGTGGCGATATATGTGGAGGGTGGGTCCTCGTCCGTCAGAAACCCGCTTTAAGGTATCGAGTTTCTCTCTTCTTGTCCAATTATGAACTGGGTTAAATGTTCTAATATGGTGCCATGCTTTTGTGCAGGAATTGAATTCCGAGCCTGTCATTCCTGAGGGTTTTGCAGAATGGAAAGTTACAATGGATTCGTGGGGGCACAAAATGATATCTGCTATTGAGGTGGACCACAGTTGCACGATAACTGGTTCATTATATGCTTATCAATAACAAATGAATCTTTTTTCAGGATGCTGTAATCCATGGCATCTAATTAAAATTCTCATGTTTCATGAATTCAGGTTGTTGCTGAGATGGCAGCACTCGGATTTGGATTGCCAAAGGATGCATTTACTTCTCTGATGAAGCAGGTCAATTGTCTCTACTGAACCTAACCATACTAAATATTGTATCATAATGAAATTGATATCTGAAGCATTTTGTGGATAAAGAAAATAAGGATATGGAAAATAGGATCTATCATTGTATAATTCTCTTTCTGTCGAGTCCCCTTTCTTTTGGGTCGACATATAAATGGAAAGTACTTAGCCAGTGGAGCCTATGAAATTTGTCTCTCTTGGGCATTTTCTGGAAACAGCTGAAAATGAGTCTTTCAAAATGGAAAATTTAAAGAGCTTAGGGTAAATGCAGGTTCCATATTGCAAAATTAACTGAATCCATTATTTTCCAATCTCTTTCCTTTTTTTTTTTTGAGTTGCATTGAAATCCTTATCCTACTCCTTTCCAATGCTTGCCATATTGCTTTGAAATGCCCCTGATATGCTTATGTTGTCCACATCGTGTTTTCTGACTGTGGCATTAGCTACATTCTGTTTGCACCCTTTGCTTATTATTGACTCTTGATTTTTATCTTTTTACTGTTTTACTTTTCATTCCTTTTTGGTAAATGTTTCCTTGTCATGAAGATATGGTTCTGTTGGCAGAATGACAAATGATCTTTTACTTTTGCTTAGTAGATTTGGTTATGGATTCATGATTTTCTCTGGTTGTTGGTTCACTTTGTGGCGTGACAGGCTTGCCGGCTCAAAGTTTTTTTGGACTAGTCTTGTAAGGTGTAAGTTTTAATTTATAATATTGATCGTGATTAATTAAGAAAAGGAGAGTTTTGGGGTCAAATGAGAATTGAGTCAAAGTCAATATTTTGACCAGGTCACTTTGGGTTAAATGATGCTTGACCGGTACCTGATGTGTACACTTACCTGTTCTCGACAAAGAGATCGCGCTTGAAAAATGCCTAATCGAAGCTCGAGCGAGCTTTGGTAGAATGCTCACGCTTGACACACGCCTGAGGGATGTTTGAGCACACTTTTGGCAGATTGCCAACACTTAAAATGACGCTTGTATATCACAGTGTTTTACCGTGGCGCTTGATGTGCCTGACAGGGGCGCTTGATGTGCCTGACAGGTGCACATGTGCCAGTCTTTTATAAAAGTCACATTCGGTTGATTTTCAATCATTTTCTATTTGATTTTGAGAGAAGAGAGAGAAGGAGAAAATGAGAAGAGAGAGGAGGGAGAAAGGATAGAGAAGGTCATTTGAATTGAATCTAAGGAAGATTTTGGTAAATTTGAAGTCAAGGCAAGTGCATCCAAAGTCTCTTTCCTTTATTACTGATTTTTTTCCACCTCTTTGAGTATTTATTATTCCAGATGCCTATGCATGCTGTATTTTCGTACTTAAGATATTTATTCATTACATGCTTACACTATTCTTCTCATTTTTCTGTAATATTATTGAAATTTATATCTAAACCTATGCACATTATATTATTCGGCTGATTTCTCCATCGTAACTCATGCATGTGCTAAAATCATGTTTAAATGGTTCTTGTATGCTTTAAATTTGTACGTAAGGTTCCGACATATTTAAATTACTAAGTATATATTTTTTATGTTCTGAAAATTCATTAATTTATCCTTCCATGTTTGACATTTGAAAGGAGATGTTAGCATTACAAAATTTTATTGATTTTCTTATGAGATTTTTATATAAATAGCCCATATGTTGAAAATTTCAGAATGTGGCTTTTGTATCTTTAAAATTTGTATATTCAAGTTCGTGTGGAATTTATGCACTACATAACAAGTATTTGAAAGAATTATGAAAAAAATTATACAATTAGAGTTTTTCTTTCGTTATGCATTGGATTATCTTAAGAAGTTAGTAGTGATATATTATGACATATCTTAGTATATAATAGTGGTAACGAGGTTCGACCCTATTATTCACGGGGTGAAAGTGGTTTCCGGCCCCGTCTACGAGATTATATGTATGATGGCCTACTTAAGGGTATTGAATAATAGCGTAAAGCATTTAGTTGTATAGAAACAAATATAACTTAGGTTTTGATTATTTGTTCTTTTGTCGATAATGCCCTATTGGCCCTTAGTCCATACAAATTAGTATGATTCGAGCATGATTTTATGGTGCATTGCAGATTAAGAATTAGGAAGAATAAATTTGAAATCCATGCATAAATGTTATGGAAATTCATGGATTTGCATCCGAATTTTTATTCATTGTTCCTTTTGGCATGATTTAATATAAATTGTGTGTTTAATTATGGATAATTTATATGTATTGTCGAGTATTTGGCTTACTCTCACTTTTATTTTCACTAACCCCTTTCAAATTAGTGGGCTCGGGCACTTATAGGTAGAGGATACCGTCGGGAAGACGAATCGAGGATGTAGACTTAAGATGTGGACATGTTGCTATTGTATTGTTGTCTCAAATAGTAGCCTAGGAGGTTTATTTTCATATCGGTTGAATGATTTTCTAGTTAATTCAGTTATTGCGATGTATTGTCAGTGGGGTAGTGGGTCTTTGATTCTCTTTGCAGTAGTTTAGATTAATACTTTGATTTTGTATAGGCATATCTCCTTATGCATGTTTTCAGCGTCAGGGTGTGATTGGTATTTGGAGTTATTTTTAGGTGTGGCATTTTGGATCCTGTGATGTGATTGTCAACATATAATTTTAGGGTCATGTCCGATGTGCTGACTTGTAGGGTTTTAGAATTTTCGCCAGTCTCATTATTTTTAGTTTTTAGATGTTATAAAGTATGATATTAATTAAATTGATAAATTGAGATGAAATAATCTGGCTAATTGTTCGGGACTGATAAGGGGATGTGACAGGTCTTGTTCTTTGGACATTAAACTTTATGCCTAAGGCAAACAAAGAAAAAAAAACTCCAAATGATAGTTTCATCTGCAGGACATGCTATGTAACAAATTCATGAGCTTTATGAGTCACTAATTTTTAGATGTAGAAGCAAGAACTGGTAGGATGAGTAACTTACATATTTGTAGCAGCAATCCTCCCAGCATCACACCTACTTTGTATTTCTTCATAGATATACTCTGGTGATTAGGCAAACTCCTTGATGGATGACTTATGTGATTTTCAGTATTAAAAATCTTTAAATATACTTGCTTTCTAACTAGTTTCATATTTACTTGATGCATTATGACTCTATGAGCTTTCCAACAAGTTCCATATTGCTTGATGCATAGGGGCCCCATCTGCTTGCTCCAACAGGGAGCGACCTTCAACATCATGGTCAGGATGGCACTGTGTTTGCAGGATATCACTATGACCTTAACTTTCTAACAATCCATGGAAGAAGTAGATTCCCAGGTCTGAACATTTGGCTCAGAAATGGGCAAAAGCTAGAGGTAAAGGTTCCCATAGGATGTCTCCTCATTCAGACAGGAAAACAGGTATGATTGGTGTTAAGTAATCATTATTTGGGTTTCATGATACAATTTTTCACTTTGTAAACCTGCTCGATTGGCGTAACAAATGCAGTCAACGGAAACGAAGTGATTTGCTTGTGTTGTCAACTTATCAGTAATAAGACTTCTTTCCCCACCTATGTATTCATTAAAGCCATTAAATTCATCTAATCACAGGAGAGAACTTAATTGGTTACTCCCAAAACATAAATTAATAGTTCAAAGTGCACTAAAAAATTGGAGTTAGAGCTGTTATCTATGATGAATTTGCTAACTATGGATATGATGCTGGATATAGAAATCAACGGATTCATGATAAGTTCCTTTCAAAAAATGTGTTGTTACTTCAAGAGAAGCTCTTGTTTGTTTTAAGAAAAGAACAAATATATTGATCACTTCCGATTTTTACTTTCTTCAAATTTTTGTAATTCTGATTCTTTCAACACTAGCAAGCGTTCTGACATATCCTAGTTAAGGGTTAAGAATGACGATTTTGGCCAAATGTCAGCTGGTTTCTGTCGAAGGTTAATTTTCTGGTATAATGTAAAAGGTATGTTCATTATAATATGAAGTATTTTTTATTAGAATCCTTTTTTTTTCCAGGGGGGGGAGGGTATCCATTGTTCAATCAAAAAGTTGGGGAGAGGAAGATCAAAATTCATCGAAATTCTTGCCAAGGGCATGCTGGTTTTTACTCTAGTTTTTTCCCTTCTGCAATATTTCTCAGAGTCCTTTTCATCATTTTTAAGTCATATTTGTCTGGATATATAATAGTATACAATCTTTCTGAATTGCGTATTGTGCTGCATCATCAATTGAAAATTCTTGTATAAAGCCGAGATGTCCTTTTGTTACTGTCGGTGAATTCAAGGAGAACAACACATACCCATGTCTAGTATCATAAATTTTTCTTGTCAGTTGATTCACATTGTGGTTTGTTGACTGTCATCTCTATTCATCCTATTTCATTAGTTCCGGTATGTGTTTTATTATTATAATATGGATCTCTAATTCTTTATAAGTGTGGTTTGAGTTCAGTTTTTGGAGACTCTTTTCTGTGGCTGCTGCACTTGCTAGTTACTTTGACTTATCCAAAGTTCCTTATTTTTGCTAAGTTCTTTTTATATTTTATCTCTTTCATTTTGTGGTCTTTTTTACCTTGATTTATGTAATTTGTGTCATTTAGTCCGGTTTGATAATACATGACTGTTTCCCATCAATTCTACTACTTGCAGATAGAATGGCTGACTGCTGGAGATTGCATAGCTGGCATGCATGAAGTTGTTGTAACCAAAAGGACACTTGAAGCAATCGAATTAGCATCCCGACAAAATCGCAGTCTTTGGAGAGTGTCTTCAACTGTAAGTCAAGCCAACCATATAATCCCTTTTCTTGTGCATGCAGTTGTATAAAGTGCTTCCAACCTCATGAAGAACACTTCATGGTTATTTACTCCTCACACACTACTCTGTTCTCGTTATGTCTTAGTTGTTCGCACATATAGCATCCGATGCCATATTAAAGCCTTTGGGACACTTCATGGAGACCCCATTTGCAAATAAGTATCCTCCCATTTATGCTGGAGATTATGTCGAAAAGGAGCTTTCTGTAATCAATCTGAAAGGCAATAATGGAGATGCTGAAGCATAATACATGCACCGTTTCAAGATTGTGAGGAGATGTGGAAGAGAAGGCACTGCAATACTATTAACAATTTCAACAACCAGAAGTACTGGTAGAAGCTTTTTATGACGACAATTGAATTGTTATGTTTTGTGTTGGACATCTCTATGATTTATGAAATGCGTTGAATACATCATTATGGACCCAGAAAAGTATGATTTATGACATTTAAGTTGTTATGCTTCATGCTGGACATTACTGTGTGACAAAACAGTATTTAGACTCTCGTTTAGAATATATAATGTACGTAAAGTATATTTATATCTAAATGCAAATCGTAATAATACGTACGGTTAATAGCATCACCAATATAGATATGAAGAATATGAAAATTAACACACGAATTTTAGTGACAAGGGAAAATTTCGATAGCTAATAGTTATTGAGTGAAACCATTAAATGTCATGTACTAAGAAAGTCAACTTATAGTTTGGATGATATAAATATACTAAACGTTGCACTATTTATTCCAAACTTATGATTCTTACTAAGGAACTCATTGGATTTGTTATCAATAACGAAACTGAATACCTTCTTGTCTTCTTGTCGTTATTTCACTTGTCGTAGAATTTTCATACACTACTAGATTTCAATTTCTATGCCACTATCTCGATGAAAACTTATAGGCTGGAACAAGTGTGTAAATAATAATAAAACATTGGAAAAAAAAATCTTGACAATTAATCTTAAGAGAAAAGGTTTAGTTTTCTCAAACGGAGGCTATTCAACTATCAATGAGAGTTTTTAGAGCAACTTGTCCTTTTTTTGTCTCATAAGTGTTTAGAAAGGGGGTATTTATAGATAAGATTGAAACTTAAGTAAAAAACACGCAATTATTTAGAAAGTAGCGCTCCAGCCCACGTGCACTACATAGGCATGCTTCAAGTGTGGAAGTTTTAACAAGAGGTATGTACCCCACTGCACGTGCATCTCTCAAGCACACATCGAATACAGGCAATCTTGTAAATGGTGCTTATGCACATCTTAGGTATGAGTATTCTGGACAAAATATGTGTACGTGTGGTTTGGACAAACATCAAGCTTGAGTATTTTGGGTAGAATACGCACGTACATTTGTCAGGTGCAGATCAGGTATGAATATTGGGAGTTGGCGTATTTGCAATTACATAGGGTGTATCAGGCGCTGCTTTTCTTGATACTTGAGAATGCTTTAAAATATATGTTTTACCGAATCATAGAATATTCTAATACAAAATATTTCTAACACTCCTAATTTTCGGTCTCGGATATTTAAAGATAATTTTGTCAAACTTCACTCTCACTCCCTTTCACCTTCCTTTCTTTTGTATTCTTTCTTTAAAAGATGTATAGGAGTTTATAAAATAAACTTTCGGTTAAAGCAATTTAATGGAGTAATTAGTGGGTAAAAATAAGATTTTCACTCAAATATAAGTCCCGCGAACATTGCACATAAATAGTATCGGCCTTTTTCTTGAGCTTTTGACACGAGAGGGACTTGCAATCTTAATCTAGAATGCCATAATTTGAGTCATTATCTTGCGGACAAAATAAGCACGGTTTCTGGACATGGTTAGCTTTAAGCGTCTATCTGTGGGCTATGTGCAAGCTTGGTACATGGTCCTGATACCTTGTGGTCAATCACGGCCGAACAATTTTTGAACACATGTTTAGTTGTAGTTTTTTGCTCGAGCATGAATCGTGCGAACACAAGCCACTCTTTGCATGGGCCTTTGCTCATGCAAAAAACAGTCTTACCACATTAACTGAATCTGAATCTAAATCCTTCACTTAGAGGCAAGATATATGAAAAAAGCACTCTTTGTGCTAATGTGATACACACAAGTTTCGACCCCGATAAATATAGCGGAAACAGTAAACAATAAATATTCAATACACGTAAAGAATATTTAGATCTAGATGCCAATGATACTAATCAATTATGCATAAGTATAAAAGAGCAAAGCAGTAATATAAAGACACGATTTTTGGTGATGAAGGAAAAATTTGATACTCACGGTAACCGA
Source organism: Nepenthes alata (assembly GCA_028571085.2). NCBI lineage: Eukaryota > Viridiplantae > Streptophyta > Magnoliopsida > Caryophyllales > Nepenthaceae > Nepenthes > Nepenthes alata. The sequence goes on from JAOVVI020005688.1 coordinate 10,892, forward strand.
GAAAAATCCTTCGGGCTTCAACGGCCAGGGAAGCAATGCACTATGAAAATCAACTTACAGCCAGGGTGGTAACGACGCGCTAATCTAGCCGATTTACTCCCGTCTTGTGATCCCTACCAAGGAACTCTTTGGATTTGCCCGTGGCAACGAAACCGGACACCTTTCGGTCTTCACGTCAATCTTCCATCTCTAGCCACTTGAATTGCCGATCACGATCGAATCTCCTTTAACTCACCGACGTCTCCAACGAAGGTAGAAGGATGGAGGTGTTTAAAAAGTAAATAAAAAAATATAGAGAAAACTAGTTAGACATGAAGCTCAAAGTTATAAATTTTAGTTTTCTCAAAAGACACAAGACCAATGGAGTATGAATGAAATTCTTCTCAAATGGAGCACGAAATTGGTCTGTCAAGAGTCCCAGGGTTCCAAAAACATAAGCCAAGTATTTATAGATGGTTCAAATAACTCATTAAAAAATATGCCTGTTGCCAACGCGCTTGAGCGTAGTTCGAGCGCGCGGCGGGCGCACGGAGAGTTTTCGGAGAAACCCTACGTGAGTTCGAGCGCGGGGCGGCGCACAGCGAGCGGGGCTTATTCTGGAAAATGGGCTCGAGAGCAGGGACGGCGCACAGCGAGCAGGGGTTATTCTTGAAAATGGGCTCAAGCGATGGGGCGGTACACAGCGAGCGGGGACCATTCTGGATTTTAGGGTCGAGCGGGTAGCGAGCACACGGAGGGCGCGGAGGCTTCGGACGGGCTCGAGCGACTGGAGAGCGCACAGCAGGCGCGGTATTTCTGATATTGAATCACGACAACCCATAACCCGACAACGATACAATAGGACATATGGTCACGGAATATGCCAATAGACAAATGTCTCTAACAATATAAAATAATAAATTTGAAATATGACTTAATATCACTAATTTACCAATACTAAATATAGATCTAACATTAAAATTTATGAAACACATTGAATACATCTATTTGGACCCAGAAAACTTTAATTTAACTGTTTCAATCCCACAACTTATGCTCTTGGATATCTAAATACTATGGAAATTTCTTAGTGACAATTGAATTGCCCTTTTTCTCCAATGTTTCCAGCTTGTCCTAATTAAATCAATACATGGGCAAGAAGGTATTTCAAATAAGTAGTTTTACCTAAAACTACATTGCAGGAAGGCATGACCAATGCTTTTACAATACAAAGGGTCATGGAATTTCAGTTTGCAAACTGCAAATGATCGGCCCATCTGTTATGATTCTGGTTACTGATTATGAGCCCCTCTGTCTGTACAATTCATTTATAATCTTTATATAACCCTTTTCCATATATAAAAATACAGGTTTTTTTAAAAAACAAAGAGAGAAAAAATTAAAAAGGGCCCACCCTCCATACCTATGGATAGATAGATGGTTGTAAGAGAGTTGTATATAAATTGTATGAATATTATTTCTCTTCATATTATACAGCAGGGCTGGAATCGAAGGTGCGAGAACTGTGACGGCTCGGGTAGGATGAAGCTGCATATTGGCATGAGTCTTTAACACCCTATATATGTGAATACTTTCTGATTTCCTTCCTTGAATGTATACAGCAGCAGAGCTGTGGACTAAGAGGCTTTTATTAGGTGGAAGAGATGAAGCTGTCTGACAGAAAGGCTCTAAGATTGGCGGCGGTAGCAGCACTGATCATGGCGGCCATGGTGGCGGAGAAAGTTGAGGCAAACACCTGTGGGTTCACCTTCTTTTCTGCATTGGCACAGCTAATGCCTTGCAGGCCATCGGTCACCCCATTTAGCCCCATACCACCGAGCGAAACTTGCTGCAATGCTGTCAAAGTTCTTGGACAGCCATGCTTATGTGTGCTTCTCAATGGGCCTCCAATATCAGGCGTCGATCGAAGCATGGCCATGCTGATACCAGACAAATGCATGACGAACTTTGGGCCATGTAAGTACTCTGGAGTCTTCTCCTCACCCTCATTAGCCATGGATGAAAATATTGGTGTCGATCATGGTCATTTCTATATCGGATGTCGTAGGCACAATTTTTTTCCTCTCATGTCATATAAAAGTGAGTTCTATACTGAAATTGTTAATATTTGATTACCTATTTACCTATTTGAGAGGCTTAAGTCGATTTTATCGAAACCAGATTTAAAATACTTCTAAACTATTAAAAAGTAACCCAAAATTTTCAATCTAGGCATGCTTTGAACCATGTTGATACCTGACAAATGCATGACAAACTTTGAGCCATGTAAAGTACTCTAGAGTCTTCTCCCGACCCATCATCGGCTTTTTATTTACAAACATGGATGAAAATATTAGTATCAGTGTTGGTCGTAGCTGCATCCATATCAAATGTCGTGGATGCGAAATTTCTTTTCTCATGATCATATAGTGAATTATATACTAAAATTTGATAATATTTGATTCACCTATTTAAGGAGTTTAAGTTGATTTTATCAAAATCAATCTTGAAAATTTTTAGGTCATTAAAAATACTCCAAAGTTTTAATCTATGTATGTTTTATACCTTTACAAATAGTATGGGTTTTTTAGAATATTTTTGTATTTTTATAATACGTGGATTTAAGCTCCTAAATGTGAAGTGAAGCAAAAAAATAAAAAATTAAAAAGTGGCTGATATATCAGGATCCGATTCCGATACATATTAATTGATATTTTATTCAGTGTTTACAAGTCAATGGGAGTGTTTGGACTAGCATGTGAAACAACTTATTTGATTTAGTCTCGTTGGAATTTCATCTGAAACTATAATAAACCAAACACAATAGGACTATATATTATCTGATTAATAAACAGGTCGTATTCATCTGGTATTTTCTCCCATTAATCTAAAATTCTTACTTACCAAAAAAAAAAAACAGTATTCATATGATATAATAAGACATATTCAGTAGGTTAATACGATATGAAAAGATAACTTATAATATGTAACGTGCTATACGACGCTACACTTCTAACTAAAAAAAAAACATTTAAAATGTTAACCCTTAATACAAAACATATCATACTATGTTATTTTTCAGTTGACAGTGTCAACAGCAATACGATACTGTTATTTCCTTTTTATCAGTGAGTTGATCTGTTATTGATGCAGATCCATCTAATATAAACTTAAACCCTTTTTATTTCGTGTTGTGTTATCTACAATACTACTATCCATAAATAGCTGCATAAAATCTCCGAGGGTAAACCTAGGCACAATGGTAATGTTGTTGTATTATGATCTAGAGATCGCAGGTTAAAATTGTGAAAATAGTCTCTTTACAGTATCATCTTAAGTAAGACTTTATATATCTGACTTTTTCAATATGTGAAGATGTGAGAGTCTTGTGCACTGTATTATCCATTTTGTACTAAAATTCAGTTTAACCCAACATTTTATATGAAAACCTCCTCAATCCATTGTTTATTTCTGTAATTTTGACTGCTGCTCAGGTGAGATGGTGGGGAAGGAAGAGTTGAAAGGGAATGTGAAGAACTGAAGAAGACATGGATGAATAAAAATGAAGGTGCTTGAAATGCTTTGGATGGCTTTTTCAGTCATTCTTGATGCTGATAATAAGAGGATGAATTTCTCAATGTGGAGAAATAATCCCTGTCTTTTTTTTTTCATCTTTTTCTTTTTTGCTTGCTTCTTCGTTCTTCGTTCTCTACCAGTTGTCGGCCTCTCCGTCCTTTAATTTGGTCCGGAAGATTTTTCCAATGATATGGTGCAGTTGATGTTTCTAATTGCCTTGTGTTACGATAACATCCTCTTGACAGATTTAGATCATACGATGTCTAATTCATTCATCTGTCTATTCAAAAGAATAAACACTGTCATAAATAAATAAGTACCCGAAACGGTGCTTGAGCACCGCACATGTGCACCTCACATGTGCACTTGGAGCACCACTATCTTGGCAAAGGATGCTCGAGTGCTATCTTAGGTGCCCCTTGAGCACCAATTCTTGGCAAACGGTGCTTATGTGCCGCTTGGGCATGCCTTAAATACCATCCTACTGATTTGAAAATTTTTTAAAATTTTACAATATATAATTAGTTTTAATATATCTAATTTACTCAAAATAAATTAAATAGGAGTCAAATATTACAGGATCATAAATAAGTTGGTTGAGAAAAATTGACATTTTATCATAAGAGTAAATAAATGATTTTCTCAAGTAATGGTGATTTACTTTTACCGATGAGACTTTTGAGATAACAGTTATTTTTTTATTATTTTTATGTCTCCGTAAATGCTTAAAATTAAAGTATTTACAGAAAAAGTTTAAAATTAGGTAAAAAATACATGACAGTTAAGAAAGTAGCGTCCCGGCTCTGCATAGGTGTGCTTCAAACGTAAAAGTTTTAGCATGAGGTTCGCTCCCCAATGCATATAAGCCGTTCAGGCACACGTCAGGTACGAGTATACTGCGTAAATGGTTGTCATGCACGACTCGGGTGTACATTAAACGTATATTTTTTGGATAAAATATGTACGTATACATAAGATGGTATGTTTATAAGCAATGGGTGTTTATCAGACGGTTATCTTTACTGATATTTAAAGATTCTTTAAAATACTTGTTTTACTCAGTTGTGAAATATACTAATATAAAATATTCTTAACAGATATAGAATCTATCGTTTAATATTTTATTAAGAATCATTATAAGAAATTGAATAAAAATTATATATTCAAATATCTTAATATATTATACACACTTAAAAATTAAACATATTCCATAAGCGGTAAGCGGTAAATGATTTTTGCATTTGACCCGCCTATAGAAAATAATTTATGAATGGTCTACCTATAAATCTAAATAGTAGTGTTTTAACTTGATATTATTGATAGTACGTGGAATCCTTCCTCAACATTTATCTTTTAATCATTGGTTTTTTTAATATTGATATGTTTTAAATTTTTAATATTTTTTTCTACCTCATATTTGGTATTTAAAAATGTTTAGCCATTAGAATATTTGTAGGTTTTAGATATGATATTCAAATTTTTTTCAATTTTAAGTATTTGAGCATTTTAAAATTCTATAAATTAAAATTTAAACTTTTGAGCCTTTATAATCGTGTGATTTGGACAATTTCATATAATTTAATATTATTTAGTATTCATATATATATATTACAAATTTTATATACAAGATTATATTTAAATATTTAATATTTTGACATTTAATAATTGGACAATATATTTAAAATTTGGACATATTAAATTTTACATGTGTGTTATTATTTTTTGTTCTTTCGTTTTATTTTATAGACATATATTTATTATGATATATGTGTATATGTTAAACTTTAAACTCATAATTTATC
>JAOVVI020005689.1:0-16248 GCA_028571085.2 Nepenthes alata
GGCACATCGAGTAGGAGGTCTCTGATTTTGCTAACCGTATCAGGCAAATCCCCTGTGTCTAGCCTATCGATACTACCTAGCGTCACTCTCACTTTGTTAGAGCCAGCATCCTGGGTACAGGAGGGAGCAGCTGAGGCTTCGTCGATTCCTATGGTTACCCTTACATAGTTTGGGGTCCCCATCATCGACTATCCACTGGTCGTGGAGTCTACGTTGGATCCTTTTGCCGGCGCTGCTGCGGGAAACCCCCCACGAGAACTGGGCGGTGGAAACCACAATGGAGGAGGCCATTGTGGCCAATAAAGGGGAGGCAGCAGCTATCATCGGTGAGTTCATGGGGATGGCCGTTGTTGACATGGTGGATGTTGAGCCTGAAGTTAAGCCTGCAGGTATGTTGGAGGTTGTTGATGCACTTGCCATAGGGCCTCTGACGATCGTGGTCCCGGAACATGTCATGATCTTAGGTCCATCCAAGGGGGCTGATATGGGACCTCTCATGCTTGAGGCATGTCAAGGCAGACAGGAGGAGAGTATCGCACGTCCAAAGCCTACAGCTATGCCTGTGCTTAGGGTCGTGTCGGATCCGTCCGACATAGCGGATGAGTCCTTGCTCAAGGTATGATCTCTTCATCCACAGGTTCTGCTTTTCTTTGCTGATTTCCTCCGTGGAACAAGCTTCTACTTAGGTGGGACTCACCAACTTTGTTCCCTTCCTATCATAGAGTATAGCACTAGTTCGCCTTGTTCAGATAGGTCTGCTCCGCCGAGACAAACTCATCCGCCAGTGGGACAAGTAGCTTGCCAATCGAGATCTCGCTTAGGTGGAAGACACAAGCCACGACACAGAGTAGAGAAGATGAGATACCTAGTCTGAGGGAGGAGTTGTCTACCCTTAGAGAACAGAAGGCCAAATCCCTAGAGGAGAACGAATTGCTAAAGAGTGAGCTGCAGGTGGCCCATACCCACGTCTCCGAGCTCCAGGCCCGAAATGATCGGGTTGAGATTGACCTATGAACTTGACTTAACCTAGAGGAGATTGGCTAAGTGTTGGACTCTAGGTTTTGGGATGGTCCGTGGTGGCCCTGAACATCTTGGGAGGGATTGTTGACCCTAGGAATGATGGCATCCGAGATCGGTCTCTCCTTGCCGACTTCTCGAAGGAAGTAGGGCCCTCAAACTCTTAGGGTATCCGAAGTCTTCGGACATTCTTTTTTGTATTTGAACGAACTGTTTTGTACTCACCAACTTACTTCACAAATGAGATACATTATTTTAGCCTTTTTTGTATTGATGTCTATCGTCGTTTCTTAGCGTTACTATTTCCTTTACTATTCCAGCTAGGTCCTTTTTCCATCGTTGTCGTGGTTCTCTTTGGGAACCATTCGTGTTGTGCTCATCTTGAATTGAAGACATTGTCGCACCTTACTATGGTGGGGTGCTCTGTCCAGTAAGTTGGACATCGCTGCACACGCATGGTAGAGCCTCGCGAGGGCTAATTTGGTTTTGAGGCCACAGCAGCAAGACTTTGGCAGGGTCTTAGGCTGTCAATGGCACAAGGCCGTATCGTCGCTCAGCTCCACTCAGGGGCATCGCAGCTTATGTGCAAATGGTCCTAGCTCGCTGATTGTCCCTGACTAAGGGTGCTCTTTCCCTTCGGGGGAGGTCGTTGCATGCCTACCATATAGGTCCCTACAGGTATTAGTGGTCATTTGGTTGAGGGCTTCCAGATCCCTGAGGCCGAGTTGTTCGGCCGCTGAAGGGCCTTTCAACACAAAGCTAAATTTTGAAGTTCAACCATGAGTGGGCCGCTTGGCACAGGGGCCAAGGTTCTTTAACCGTCATGGGGTCTATTTATAGGTGAACGAGTATCCTCCTGATTTAGAGGTAGTTTAGGTTGCTTTATTTTATGAAATGACATGAAAGCATGTACTCATATGAACAATCAAATAGAAAAGGAGAAAGAAACAATTTTGTTAACTAAAACATGTTACATGTAGAAGCATCTAGGACATTGTATGCGAACCTCACCTAGGCATGTTCGAGGACAACTTATAGTACTTTTTAAGGTGGGTGGCTTTCCACATCCTAGGGATCAACTTGCCGTCTTGGGTGCGCAGTTTGTACGCACTGTTCTAGAGAATCATCGAGACAAAAAATGGCCCCTCCTAATTAGGGAAGAGTTTGTCCCTGTGAGCAGTCTTTCCCATCGTCTCAATAATCCAAAGGACCAAGTCTCTAACCTCGAGCTGATGAGCCTTCACCCGCCTGTTATAATACCCAGCAATGCACTATTGGTAGGTCAATGTCCTTAAGCGTGTCGCATCACGAGCCTCTAGGAGTAGATTTAGGTGCTCTCTGAGTCTCTGAGAATTGTTGATTGAATTGAAAAATTCAATCCAAAGGCTAGGTAACCCGACCACCATTGGGATGACTGCTTTAGCCCCAAAGCACAAGCTAAAGGGTGTCTCCCATGTTGGCTCCTATGGTGTCATCCGGTATGACTACAACACGGATGGAAATTTGTTTGCCCAAGAGCCCATAGCGTTTTCCAACTTCATCTTTCGCATGTGCAGTAGTGTCTAATTTATTACCTCAACCTAACCATTGGCCTACGGATACATCACGGATGTGTGGACCAGTTTGATGTGCAAGGTCACACAGTATTTAGTGAACCGTTTGCCAGTGAATTGAGTTCCGTTGCCGGTCACTATGACATTGGCAATTTGATTCAGCAAACAATGCTCTTGCAAACAAATTTTGTTGTGTTGTACTCAATTATCCACGCCAGAGGGGTGGCCTCGACCCTCTTGGTAAAGTAGTCGATGCAAACTATGAGGATTTTCCTTTGCACAAACTCTAGGGGAATGGGGCCGAGGATATTGAGCCCCCACTGCATGAATGGCCATGGTGCCTAGAAGCTCAACAACTCCGTGAGAGGTTGATGGCTCAGGCTTCCATGGACTTGGCAACTCTTGCATTTTTTGACAAAGTCAATGGCATCACATTTCATCGTGGGCCAGTATAGACCTTGCTGCATGATCTTGAATGCGAGATTCTTTCCTCTGACATGTGAGCCGCAGATGCCAAGGTACACTCTTTGCCAAGGCGTATTCAGCCTCTTCCGGTGTGAAGCATTTCATGTAAGGGGTCGAGTACCCCAAGCGATACAATCTCCTCTTGATGATCATGTACCACCTGACCATCTTTTTTACACGTCTAGGCTCTTCTGAGTTTTCTGACAGGGTACCATCCATTAGGTACCTACATTACAGGGTCATCCAATTGTCACTGTCGGCGCCCTGCAACATCTTGCGCTCCGGGTTGTCAATACTGGGGGTGGCTAACAATTCTCTCAAGCTCTTGGTGTACTACTCCTAAGACCCCATTGCAAAGTTCCTGGATAACTAGTCTACCTTCTAGTTCTCTAAACTCGGGATATGCACTACTTCGACCTTTTCGACTGCCTGAGCCTGAGCTCTCGCCCTAGCTAGGTACTTGGAGAGTAAAGGGTTTGACACCTCGAAATGTTCTTGGATTTGGTTGACCACCAACTCTGAGTCACTGTAGACGATTAATGTTCTGGCGAGCACTCCTTATCTAGCCTGAGTCCCACGAGGATGGCCTTGTATTCGGCAACATGTTGGTTTCTAGGAATCTGAGTGTGAGGGAGTACTTTATCTCTTAGCCATCTAGATTTTCGAGAACTATTCCGGCCCCGCTCCCTGCCTATGTTGATGATCTGTCAACGTGTAAGGTCTATATTGGGGCATTCGGAACATCTGTGCCTCTGGTCCGATCAAGGGCACAGAGAATAGGGTTGTCGTTTCGACCGTGAAGTCCACAAGGATCTGACCCTTCAGGGCTGGCTAGGGTTATAATTTCACGTCAAATTTACCCAACTCTATGGCCCACTTGACGAGCCACTGGGACATCTTCAGTCTCTGTAGGATTCTATTCAGTGGCTGGTCGGTCGGCCCAACGATCTGGTATGCTTGAAAGTATGGCCGCAGCTTTCTGGTGGAGTAGATAAGGGCCAGAGCGATCATTTCGGCGTGTGAGTAGTGGGACTCTGTGTCTGTCAATACCCTGCTTACATAATACACGGGCCGTTGTACATCTCTTTGTTGACAGATGAGGACTGAGATTAAGGTCGTGTATGACACCGTAAGATAGAGGTATAATTCCTTACCCTCCGAAGGCAAGGTCAAGAGTGGCGGATTGGACAGGTATTCCTCAAGCTTGTGGAACTCCGCCTCACACTCGGCAGTCCATTGAAATCCGATCGACTTCATCCCTTAGAGGGCCTTAAAGAATGATAAATACTTTTCTGCCGACTTGGCCAAGAACTGACAGAGGGCGGCAGGCCTCCGTGTGAACTTCTAGACCTCCTTCACGGTCCGCGGAGGTCTCATGTCAAGGATTGCTCTTATTTTTTCTAGGTTCACCTTGATGCCCCGCTAGGATACTATGAAGCCCAGGAATTTCCTGGATGTTACTCCAAACACACACTTGTCCAGGTTGAGCTTTATTTTGTGAGTCCAAAGCACCTCAAAGGTCTCGGCCAAATCACGGACGCTGTCATCAGTGACTTTGCTTTTGACGAGCATATTATCCACGTACGCCTCCACTTTTTGCCTTATCTAGGTTTTAATCATCTTGTTCACCAGCCGCTGGTACGTAGCGTCGGCATTCTTTAGACCGAAGGGTATGACCACGTAGCAGCAAGTCCCCTTGTCAGTCATGAAAGAGATATATTCCTCATCGTCCAAGTTCATCCTAATCTAATTGTAGCTCGAGTAGGTGTCCATAAAACTCAGGAGCTCGTGACCAAACATGGAATCTACCAGCTGGTCGATCTTTGGTAGTGAAAAATTATCCTTCAAGCAGGCCTTATTTACGTTGGTGAAATTGACACACATCCTCTACTTGTCGTTACTCTTGTTCATGATTATGACATTTGGCAATCAGTCTGGATACTGGACATCTCTTGTGAACCTGATGTTGAGCAGCCTTTTCACTTCCTCTCTTATGGCAATCAGCCAGTCAATTACCTTCTTATCTAATAAAGTTTTCAGTTCCACGAGTCCGTCGATCGTTGTGTAGGTGGACTTGATTTCGTTAGGTTTTTAGAAATCCGTCTTTCTCATGTTTCACTTTATGGATTAACTATCTTTTGGTTTCCTCTTATAACTTCCTTCGGTCTCCTTTAGCTCTGGTGGGCTTGGTTCTGTAGTTCCTATATTTTTTTCAAACTGGTTTGTGATCGGGATTGATACCCAACTTGTGGACCATTACTCCGACCAATATCCTGGGCATGTTTGTAGCGGTCCACATGAAGACATCAAAATTCTACCTGAGGAAGCTCACGAGTTGGTGACGGATCGACGTCGGCAGGGAGCTATTAACATGCATGCATTTCTCGGGCTCATTGGGGTCCAAGGGGACCAAGCCTCTCAACTCGATGGATTGGGCCTGTTGCAAGGTGGACTCATATCAGAAATCTTGATCCTCGGTTGGCTGGCCAAGAGTGTTCGGAGTGACTTGGACAGGTAACATGTCCATCCCATCATCTGGTCGCCCAGTGCCTCCCCTACTCCATATGGCATTGGGAACTTCACCTTCAAGTTGAGGATCGATGTCACAACCCCAAAGGTGGTTAGGAACAGTCAACCCAGGATGACGTTATCAATCATCGGCAAGTCGATGACCAGGAACTTGAGTGTTTGGGTGGCTGTACGCAGGTGAGTCCCTATCGTGATCTCGAGTTGGGTGTCTCGTTGTATGGCCACCGGCTCATTATCCACGCCATACAAGGGGCCCTCGACTGCTCTCATTTCATTCTTTTTCAATCCAAATTTAAAAAATATGTCAAGGTACAACAAATTCTGAAAGTTTTTCATTATCAATGAAAATTCATTTCAGCTGGTAGTCTAATGTATCATCTAAAACAAGGGCAAATACAACCAGATGGTCAAAATGGGGGTTATTAAATGAGTCATATGGTCGTCGCTAAAACAAATGACATCATCCTAACCCCTACCCTCGCCCTCTGCCTGCTTGATGCGGCCTCGGGATGGTCTTTTGTGTTGCTCTTGGTTGTCTGCTATAAACCATGTTGACGACCCCGGTGGCAACAAGATTCCTCAGTTGCCCTCTGGTTTCATCACTCACTACCTCGGGGGCCTGCCCCGAGCTTCTCAGGAACCTTGTGAGGTGTCCCCAATGGATCAGGTCTTTGATCTCCTTCTGCAGGGTGCGGCAATCCTCCGTGGTGTGACCTAGAGATCGGTGGAAATGATAGTATTAGGTTTGGTCCACGGCCTCTAGGTTCTTCAGCGCCTTGTGACACTTGAAAAATTTTTTGTCTCAAATTTGCATCAGGATGTTGGAGCGGGTATCATTCAGGGTGTCAGAGCCAGGGGCCTGTACTACCTTCGGATACCCTACTTTGACCTTTGCTATTTTTGGGGTTTTTGGGAGCGGCCGCTGTCTCCATTTCTCTTCTTCCCCATGGCTGGACCTTCGGACTATTGGTCAATGCAATTGAGATGCTTTTTTTTGTTGGCCTCCTCGGCTGTGATGTAGGCCCAAGCGATGGTCTCTACTTGCTGGAAGGTTTTGGGCCATTGATGTGCTAGGTGCTTGAAAATCTTTCCAACCGCTAGCGTGGCGATGAAGGCACTCAGTTTCATCTCGTCGGATAGTTAGAGGATCCAGTGGGCCTCCGTGGTGAATCGGTTCAAGAAGTGCCTCAAGCTCTCGTCAGGCTTCTATCAGAGGTAGACAAGGTGCCAAAACTGCTTCTCGTCTCTTTGGCTGGAGTCGAACTGGCACAAGAAACAGTCGATGAGCTCATCGAACAATTGGATGGAGTTTGGCTGGAGGTGGTGCAACCAGAGCCTACCGTTCCCCTTGATTGTCAGGGAGAAGCACTTGTACATTGTGGCCTCGCTTATCCCGTGGAAGGTCAGCAGCGTCTCTAAGTAGTCCAGTGGCTCATCAGGTCTGTACTTCAATCGTACCCGTCGAGCATTGACATCTTAAACTTGAGGGGGATCGGCTGTGTTCTAATGTCCATGGTGAATGATAACCTTCTTAGGTCAAGGAATTGCAAGCTAACCTCCCCCTTGAATATGTCCTGCCATATTTTCTCCACCTTCTCCCCTATCTAATGGGAGGACCAGTTCCTCCTAGCATTGAGGAAGTTCCTGATCTCTGAGTTCTTCGGGGGGTGCGTAGGTCGTGGCAGCTGCCCACATGCGGCGGCCACGTACTGCATGAGCTCTCCCCTTGAGTCACAGGCCTCCGGTCACTGCGATAGTTGTAGCAATTCTGCCGCTCTGGACTTTCTTCAAGTGCTTTCCTGCTTGGGAGCTCTGTGGTGACATTTGAGCCCTATTACCTGAGGCCGCCTGGGCCTCGACATCATTAGACCTTGTTGTTCTTGTTGCTGGGAGCCTTGTCCCACAACCCCTTCATCTGGAGGTTGACACCAGGGGTTCGGGGGGATTAGCTCCCAACCATTGTGCGCCAATCGGAGTGCATAGCATTTGAAACATCACCTTCATATCTCCTATGTCACGGCCAGCTTGCGCACGTTAGGTTTGGGCTGCTCACCTGCACTGCTACCCACCAAGGGGTTGTTGTCAAAGGCTGTCGTATCCCTCACTGGCACACTAGCTTGCACCTGGATATTGACCATTTTCCCACATTGAGTATGGATGTGATGACAGGTGGTTAAACTTTCTTATTGTTCCCACAGACAGCGCCAATAATACATTCTCAGGCCCGAGTTACTGTACGGATTAGGAAGCTTTTAGTTCCTTGCCTCAAGTTGAACACAAACGGGTCCAATTTTTGTGTCTCTCAATTTGGGCCCTGTATACCACAAATAGCTAATAAGAGATCAAAGGATTAATGGGAATTGTTCCCTAATTTAACCATTGACGCTCAAATCAATAATATTTCCAAAATAATAGGAAGATACGAGAGTGTAAAGGTAAACGAAAGGCAAAATGCAATGATGTTTATACGTAGGGGGTGTGAATGACAAGCTCGCTACAGTCGTTGGACACGAGTGATGGTTTTGGAGGAAATAGAGTTGAGTTCTTTCCTCACTTTTTTGTGAGTTTCGGCTCAAGTTTTGCATTCAAAGATTAGCCTGAATGACCTCTCTGTCCTTTATCCAGTGAAGGAGAAGGTATTTGTAGAGCTCCGTGGTGGAGGCTTTGGGTACCGGAGCCTGTGATAGATGTCCTACCTGGGTTCGCCACCTGCTAAGCACTGGTGGTGGTAACCGGTGTCAGGTTTTGTCTTGTAGTGGTGAGAGGACCGTCATCGGGTATGGCTGACACTAGCCCGACTACTTTTTATTGGGATTTAATGAGCTACTGTCGATCGATGGGTGCGATGGCTTGTTAGAGTTGAGCACTGTTGCCATGTGCTAGCATTCTCTGAGCCCACATTTCTACGCTACCAGTTTGCCGCTGTCAAGGGGGAGGTGTATGCAGACTGTGATTGGCCATGTGTCAGGAGCTGTCGGATGGACCTAGGTGTGGCCTATTCAGCTTAGGATTCACTTCGCAATGCTGGGCTTTATATGGGGCTCTTTGGGCCTCACCGCCCAACTAGACCTCTTGGCGCGTTGGGTTTCATTCCAAGCTGGCCTATGTGTATACTAGACCCATCAGGCCAAAACATTTATAATGGGAACCTTTGCATCATTAGATAACATAAGTGGTTAAAAAGAAATAAACAAAAATCATCATCGTTGAAAAGTCAAAAATTTTCAAATTCAGAGGCCCATCCACCGCCTCTCTTTGGCAATGCTACATGTCCCCTATTTGCTCTCTCTCTCCCCCTTTCTATGCAATTAATAATCAATGAGAGTTGCTAATTTGATCAGCTAAGTTATGAAACAAGGTATTTATTTAAAAAATATTCACAATTTATTATTTATTTTTATTTCGATATTCAACTTTTATGTATATTATAGATCTAAATAGTTGTTTAAATAAAGTAGGGTTGGACTTTTTAATTTTTTTATCTGAATCTTACACACTAAAATATTTAATAAAATATCAAAAAATATAAGATTTATTTCCTAGAATATCTTCCGATACTTAATTTAAAAATATTTACTATAAAATGAAAGATAAATGAGAGGTTGATGAAAAGGAAGCGTGAAATAGATGACTTGGTTCCATAATTTTTGAATTTTGTAAGTATTTAGAAAGCTAGAACTATGCACTTATAATTTTATGTATCTTGTCCTTGTGTTCAAGAAAAATAAATATATTTATAGTCTTATTATCAATTAATATATCTTTTAGAAAATGACTTAATTGTGCATTAATTAAATATTATACCGATTGAGAACTAAATAATTAAACTATTTCATAAGTATTGAGTTTAATATTTATCATTTAAGTATTTAACTACTTATTTGATCTGACCATTTATCCATTAGCTTACGTAACCGTATGTCAAGATTAAAAATTTGAAGCTATTAACCCCACAACCACTTAGCACTTCGATTTTTTATATCTTCAACAATTTGATCATTTGAATATTTAATAATTCGACTCAATTTTCTTTATTCTAAGCTTAGCAATTCAATTAACTCATATTTTTCAATAAATTTGCGATTTAAGGGGCCTATATGTTGATGGGTTGGAACCGTTTTATCTTACATTATGCCCAACAAGTTTTTTAATTAATGTTCATCTTTTAGTAATTTATTATTTTTAATGTGATGTTTTAATTTTATCAAACATATCTAGAATTTTAAATGTATTATTTACGTATTGTTAACTAATTAAAAAGAAGTGATGGGGGGATGGTTGTGGTGGGCCGCCTCAGAAGGTATAGAGGTCAATATATTTATTGACGGTCAATACTGCCGTTAATCGGAGGAGCATTCTAAGCAGGCCGAGCTTAACACAAAACGAACGCGGCTCAAATCGAAATTAGCCCACACACCATTTCCTAAGCTCAACGGTCGTCTGCCCTAATTCTCTACAGCTCCAAGGATGGAAATCCTTTTTGTAATGGAAATCCCCCAGAATCAGAGCACACTCAAGAAGGAAAGCTCTCATGCTAACGCGCGACTCACAGAAGTAGCCTCAACGGTCACTATGCGTGACATCTCTACAGAAGGAAAAGAATCCCCCTTCTTGACCGTTATAACAAAAAATGACGCCTGCATCCACACGAGGAAAGGAAGTGATCCTCTCAGAAGACAGACATCCCGCCTTGCCACCTAAGGAAGGAGGCAAAGGCCCATGGCTATAAAAGGCCATGGAGACTAACTCTATGGGCATACTTTCTTGCACACTCAAACTATAAAAGTTCTCCAACTCTCAAGCATCCAATTACTTTCCCCTCTCTTTTGCTACTAGTTCCCTGTAAACTCAATACTCAGAGATGTCGCTCACTATGAGTACTCTATGACCAAAACCACTCCCCACGAGTACACCTCCGATCATCATTCTCAAATCCCTCACCCAGCATTCACCTTTGCATCCTTTGTTTTTCCTTTCTTATTATTGGAAGGTTGATTACTGACTTGAGCATTGGAGGATAAACTGGAAAGTGAGTCCCATCATTTTTCTCTTATTTCTCATCGTTTGTTGTGGTGTGCAGGATCCCAAGCGTGCGGATGGTGACCGGACCCGAAGAGCAGTTTGACCCAAATCCATTCAAAACTTAGATCTATGACGCATCATTGGTGCAATATGTAGGAACACTAACGAAAGGACAATCCACTACTTCCCCAGAATCAGCATCATCTACCAACATGGTGAATATAAGAGCACATGCTAGTGTTCCCACAAAAGAAGTTACCTCCCCCGACAACAACAACTCCACTCGTAGTCAGGTCGGAGAACAACCTGCTCTGATCTTCTTTGCAATGGCGGAGCAGATGAAAACAATATTATAAATGTTTCAAATGCTCTGCACGCGCCAGGGCAAGTAGAAGCAGGGGGCTCACTCCTCCTCAGCCCACATGATGACCTCCAATAAGGGAGGCAAGAGGAAGAAGAAGTCGACCAAGAAGGCCACCAGGCCGGGCAACTCTAACATCCTAGTAGCCTCCAACACCCAAAGTCATTCAAGGCTTGAGGGGCAATTGAGCCGTGGGACTCCTAAGGAGAGCCCTGAGAGAAGAAATCTCAAATACTCCCGGGATGAGTAGAGACGTCCAGTGTAGGAGAGAGCTTCTCATGTAACCCGACTGATCACCAGCAGCAGCCGGCCAACGCTGCACCACACGGTCAAACACACAGAGTTGAGAACTTACCTCAACTCTAAAAGGTCTACAACCTTCTCACAAGTGGAGCAGAAAGTTTAGAATATATGGAATCGCATTTTTAGAGATGAAGCATGTGAACACGCGACCGATTTGAAGAAATCTCCATTCACCATGGAGAAACAAACACAACCGCTGCCACCCAATTTCAAGATGCTAGCCCTAGAACTGTACAAAGGGAGCACCGATCCTATGGATCATTTCGATCTCTTCCGCACCCTACTGAGCTTCCAGGGCTTGGAGGAGGCTTCCATGTGCCAGTGTTTCCCTCTCACTCTAAAAAGAGATGCCAGGATCTTATTCTACCGGCTCCTAACAAATTCGGTTTGAAACTTCTAGGACCTCGTAGACAGCTTCCGGGCCCAATACGCCTCCAATCGCAATAAGGAGCAGTAGCTGTGGCACCTTGCCCATGTGAAGTACAAGTTGGGAGAGAACTTGAGAAATTTATTGGAGCGGTTCACTACAGAAGCCCAAAGAATATCAAAGCTTACTGAAGAAGTGAAGCTGAATGGCTTCATTTTTGCACTGGGTTCGAGCGACTTCTTCAGGCTACTAGACAACAAGAACTCGCAAACCTTCCGGGAGGCGAAATCAATTACCCAGGACTATGTAGCGATTAAAGAAGCCAATGAGGCGAAGCGTCCGAAGCGGACTGATCAACCTCGCTCTTTTCTTGTTTCCCTTGTTATATCTATGCTCACTTCAGATGGTACTTTTAACTACCAGTTGAAATGAGTTTTCATTGATAATGAAAGTTCTAAAAAGTTACTCCACATCTATAAATACTTTAAATTGGGACTTAAAAAGAGTCAATTCAAACCAGTCAAAGGGCCGCTATATGGGATAGATAATAAGCAAGTGGTTTGATACAGTTAGAGGTCACCCTGGGTACGTATTCCAGAACGGCTAGTCGTATGCTTACCTTTGTGGTCATTGACTTGCCCTCCGTATACAACTCCATACTTGGCAGGCCGTGCCTAGCGACATCCGAGGTCATTACGTTAATACCCTATTTAAAAATAAAACTTTCAACAGTATGCGATATTGGCGAAGTGTTGGGTGATCAAGTAATAGGACAGACATGCTACATGTCCCAGGTAGCACCAAGCAGGACGAAAGGCTAGTGGAAGAGCTGCACCATCGAGATGAAGTAACCCCATAGTAGGCGCAGTCCAGGCCACCAACCTCATACCTCTGGATCGAGATAATCAAAAAAAGTGTGCACAAATAGGGGGCTCGCTCACGGGAACCCTACGTGATGAATTGGTCAGCTTCCTAAGGCGTAACGTAAATGTCTTCGTATGAATGCCTACCGACATGCTTGCTATTCCTGCTAGAGTAATAGTTCAGAAGTTGAGTCTCAATCCCGACCACAAACCTATCAGGCAGAAATGGAAATATCGCTTAGTCAAAAAACTTATAGCCATCCGGGAGGTGGTGAAGAAGCTGTTCGACGCCGGGTTCATCAGAGAGGTCCAGTACCCAAACTGACTCTCCAATGTGGTCCTAGTCAAAAAGAGCAATGAGAAGTGGCAGATGTGTGTTGACTTCATCGATGTCAACAAAACCTATCCAAAGGATAGCTTCCCATTGTCGATGATCGACCTATTGGTGGACCCCATTTCTAGGCACAAGCTATTGAGTTTCATGGATGTCAACTCAAGCTATAACTAAATCCAGATGAGCCTAGAGAATAAGGAGTACATCTCGTTCAAAATCGATCAAGGGACCTACTGCTACAAGGTCATACTTTTCGGTCTAAAGAACGCAGACGCTATATACCAAAGGCTCATGAACAAAATGTTCGAGAAGCAGATCGGCCGTAATGTGGATGTGTACATAGACGACATGCTTGTCAAGAGTAAGACCACCAACAACCATATTCATGATCTAGTTGAAACCTTTTAGGTACTCCGTGCACACCAGATGAAGCTGAACCCCTCAAAGTGTATCTTTGGGGTATCCTCTCGGAGGTTCTTGAGTTTCATCGTCTCTCAATGAAAGATCGAGACGAACCCATAGAAGATTAAGGCTCTCACGGACATGACCCCACCACGGATTGTCAAGGATGTCCAGAGGCTGACTGGGAGACTGGCAGCGCTCTCCCATATCTTGGCCAAGTCTGATAGCAAGTACCTTCCCTTCTTCAAGGCTTTGAGGGGAATGAAGACAGATGGATTCCAGTGGACAGCAGAATGTCAAGCCACTTTCGACGAGCTGAAACAGTACCTAACCAGTCCACCACTGCTAACATCAGCAAGAGAGGGGGAGGAGCTATATCTCTACTTGGCAGAATCAGAGGCGACTCTAAGCTCCATCTTGATACGCTAGAATTCCGATGCATAGAAGCCAGTTTACTATGTAAACAAAATATTGACCGGCACTAAGACTCGTAACCACCACGCTAAGAAGCTCGCATTGGCGCTCGTCTTCTCCACTAGAAAGTTGAGGCCCTACTTCCAGGCTCATCGGATCATCATCCTAACCGACCAGCCGTTGAAGGGCATCTTACAAAAGCCTAATGTCTCCGGATGACTAGTTAAGTGGGCTATCGAGTTGGGAGAGTTTGACATTGAGTTTTGACCCAAGCAAGCCATCAAGTGGTAGGCACTGGCTGACTTCATCATTGAAACCACAGCCCTAATCATCGATGTGGACTGCACCTGCGAGTGCTCAGCTAATCAATTGACTGTCTACAGTGACTCGGAGCTAGTCATCAACCAGATCTGTGGGAGCATCAAAGCATGCAATCATCTCTTCTCCAAATACTTAGCTAAGGCAAAAAGCACGATCTAGAGGTTTGACAAGCTCGACCTGATCCACGTTCCTAAGACTAAAAATCAGAAGGCCAACCAGCTTGCAAGACCGACGACGGCTAAGGACATCCTGGTTGTTTGTGACTTTGAGGATGTATTTCCAGAGGAGTTACCTAGATTGCCTCCACACCAGGACATGTGGAGGACATGTGGGGGGGGGTCTTAAGCACTCCTAGTGTAGAGGAATAGGAAGCGATGCAAGTCTCCGACGGCGAGACCTGGATGTTGCCCTACTGGATGTACCTCATGGACAGTTCCCTGCCAAAGAATCTAGACGAAGCCAAATGGATAAAGAAGATGGCCATCGGGTACACCATAGTTGATGGGAGATTGTATTACAGGGGATACTCAACTCCATACCTCTGGTGCCTTACTCCTGAAGAGGCTAACTACGCATTGGGTAAGGTCCACCTCGAGATCTGTGGGTCGCATATTGGCAGCAAAAACCTGACCTTCAAGGTGATGCACCAAGGATACTACTGGCCAACAATGAAGGATGCCTTGGACTTCGTGGAGAGATACGAGAATTGGCAACTCTAAGGAAATTTTCACCACCAACCGCCCACAGAGATAAGAACCCTCTAGGCACCTTGGTCGTTCACACAATGGGGACTCGGTATTCTCGGCTCGTTTTTCATTGAGATTTGTTAAAAGAAGTTCACCATCGCGGATATTACTACTTCACCAAATGGGTCGAGGCTGTCCCACTGGCTAAGATCACTAAGCATAACGCCACAGAATTTGTCCGACAGAGCATAGTTAGCATATTTGGTGTTCCCGAAGCCATTGTGAATGACAACAGAACCCGATTCTTGAACAAGCGCTTCACCAAGTATTACACCAGTCTGGGCGTTAGATTGGTCCACACTTCGATAAGACGCAAGGGATCCTAGGTTGACAAACTTTCCTCCGTGTTATGGACGTACCAGACAACTCCCAAGGAACCAACGCATGAGAGGCCTTTCAATCTCTGCTATGGGACTGAGGCTGTGATCTCGATCAAAATCGGGCTCCCAAGTCTTTGAGTCAAAACCTTCGACCCATTAGGCAACTTCTAGAAGATCAGGGTGCACCTAGACCTGCTAAAGGAAGCCCGCGACAAGGTCAAAATGTGCACGACCACCTACCAATAGCGAATCACCCACTATTACAAAAAGAAAGTAAAAGCGTGACAATTCGAAGTTGAAGACCTTGTCTTGCGAAGCTTATAAGCCAAGGGCAAGACATCCAATAAGAACAAGCTCTCTCCCAATTGGGAAGGCCTGTTCCTCGTCTCAGCCATTTTGCAAAATGAATCATACAAACTCTAAACCCATAATGGTAAGCTTGTTCCACATATGTGCAAAGTCGTCCACCTAAAGCGTTATTTCTAGTAAAAGGTCACACCAGGCACAGTTAGGTCATGTGTATAATCCCAAATTTGCTTGTAAAAACATATAGTTATTAATAAAATATCTTCTCTTTTTGCATGTTGTTATACTCTTTTTCTTTTTCTCATATGTATACTTGCATGTAAGTTGTATGAAAACAGACAACCTAAATTACCCCTAAGTTAGGCGGGTCTTCACTCACTTACACATAAACCTTAGTCTCATACCAAGCGGCCCGTAAGTGGTTAAATTAAACATTTATCCCATACCTAGCGGCCCGTAAGTGGTAGAACTAAACATTGGTCCCATACCAAGCGGCTCATAAGTGGTCGAAGTAAACCTTAGTCCTATAACAAGCAACCCGTAAGCGGTCAAACTCAACATTGGTCTCATACCAAGGGCCAATAAGCAGTCGGATTCAACTTTGGTTCATCCCAAGCAGCCCATTTGCAGTTGAACACAAAACCTTAGGAGGCTTACACGACATGCTTGTAGCGACCTCCTCCCGCATGAGATAGCACAATCAATCTATAACGGTCAATAAATTGAGACAAAGTGTAAGAAAACACACACTCCAATAGAAGATAGGATGCTCGGAATAATAATCTGGGAACCGCCACTTGATACAAAAACACGATCAAGCTAATAAAGAACATGTGCGTATTCAAGAAATTTAAATAACGCCTTGTGCAGCAAAAAGACGCTAATGAACTGTTACGATATATTTGGTTGCTGTAATGGAAATATA
>JAOVVI020005690.1:0-16248 GCA_028571085.2 Nepenthes alata
TGTTGTGATATTTCTCAAAATTTTGTGTACACATTGGTTGATTTGAGAATGTCATTAATTGTTGGACAAAGAATAAATATAAAGTTTATTCATAAAGTAACGTTACCAAATACGGATACGTCTTGAGAAATGTGATATATTGTAACACATAGAAGATATTACTCATTATTAGATGATTTATCGTCATGATTGATATATTTATTTCTTAAATTTGAGAATTAATAGGTTTGGTTATCACATCAAGTAAAACATGGACCAAGTAGAAAAATGTTGGGCGCTACTATTGCTGCAACGTCAATGGCCGACGTTCCAGTTGCTCAACGTCGACATTTGGCTACTGAAATTCTTTCAACGTTTCCTACAATTGATGAAGTATTTGTGGCCCACGTTAATTGTTGATAACCCTTCATTATTGAGCCCCATTATTCTCCATACGCCCTTTTGTTCATCCGTTTTGGTGAAGGCAATTGATGGCTTTGCCTTATAAATATTGGTAATTGGTTTTGTCCCTAGCACCCATTCTCTACAATACACCATCTGGAAGAGAAAAGGAGTGCATAACCATCAAAACAGGGAAGCCGAAAACAGAGAAAGCTTAATGGTAGAAGGTTAGTACGCGATCTTTTATTATACTTTTGTGATTGTTTATGCCACATAAAATGCCAACATTATTTTGATACTATTAAGAGCTTGATCCGGTGCAAGATATAAGAATTCTTCAGAATTTGCAGACTTCAAATTTGCGAGTCTGGAATTTGTCGCTACAGCTAGTGCAGATTCACATTTGTTACGAAAAATTCAAGAAGGTTGAATACCTACTTACTGGAGTGAGAAATCTGTTGTAAAATTTGCCGAATCTGAATCTGCTGATTCAGAATTTGTTCCATCAGCATTTCTGGTGCTGAGTGTAGGAATGCATAATTTTGAATGTTGCTAATGCCACTGAAAATGCAGTGCAGATTCTGTTGTAGATAAACAGATTGCAAATGAAGCAATACTGCAAACTCAAAACGTAGACTACGGAGAAAGATTTATCAAGATTACAGAATTCAGAATGCTAGTTGGTTACTAGAACAACATAATTTTAAGCCGTAAACACACAAGAGAGGTTGCTGCTGCCTTGCAATGGCTACTGTTTTATCTGAATGCAGATGAGTTTCTGAATTCCGCTGTTGAATTCGAATTCAGAATTGCTGTTGAATCCGGATGCAGAATCTGTCGGTGCTGCTAATCTACTACTCGGACAATGCTAACGTAAAGAATTCAGATTCTGATTCCGTTGCACAAATCAGAAAGTTGATGGTGATAATCAGAATTCTGATTCAGTATTCAGAATTGCAAATCTGATGTAGTAATTGTTGGAATAAAATCGATCTTCCATGTTAAAAATTTATCACATGAAAACCGAATATGAAAATAAATTAATAATCAACAACTAACCTTCTGCAATTGAAGTTAACTGCAATTGCTCAAATTTTTGCAAAATTGCCCACTTGTTTGGATCTTCCAAATCAAAATATTTATGGTGGTTACCATACAAATGGAAAGGTGGGCAAACAGTTATTCGAGAAATATATATCATTATAGTTAGTTTTATCTTATTATTATTATTATTATTATTATTATTTGTGCTAAAAAATTGAATAACTAATATTCTCCAACTTGGTCTATATTTCATTTAATATGATAACCAAAACTCATCGTTCATCATTCTTAAGAAATAAATACAAGGATTATGGCGATAAGCCATATATAAATGAGTAGTACTTTTCATATATTATAATATATTATATTTCTCAAGAACTATCATAATATGGTAATATTACTTAATAAAAAATCTTATATTTATTCTAGGTTCAACAGTTGATAATTTTATCAAAATAATTAACTAATGTGTACACAAAAATTTTTAAAAATATATCATAAACAAATAAAAATTTTATTAAAATATCAATGTCAATATAATTCAAATCACATAATGAAATTTAATCATATTCTAACTAATAATCATTGAACCTCAATGGTGGCATACCTTTCGTCAAAAGATTAATGATCATTAACTCATTATTAATGTACTCAATGGCTACTTCTTTTCCTTTAATACGCTCTTTTATGGCTAAAAATTTAATATCGATATACTTATTTTAATTGCTACTTTTATTATTTTTAACCAAAAAAATAGCAGCTAAATTGTCATAATATATCTTCAATGGCCTCGATCTGTAATCCACCACTCTAATTCCTGATATAAAATTTCTCATCCATATATCATATTTTGTAACCTCAAAATAAGAAATAAACTCAATATTTATGGTAAAAATAACAATCAGGGTCTACTTTATACTCCCATAAGATACAACTCCACCGGCAAGTATAAATATATATCCAAATATTGATTTACATAATCAACACATCTAACGAAATCTGAATTGAAGTAACTAAATACTTTCAGATTGTCAATCCGTCTAGACATAAGCTTTAGTTCTTAGCACCTTAAACATATTTTATCGTTTTCTTAGTAACTCTTCAGTGATTTATGCCTGAATTATTCTAAAATCTTTCTAATATTATGATAGTAAAAGTGATGTTAGGTCTTATATATACATGAGTATACATCAAGTTTCTAACAATGAAAGTATACATAATATTTTTTATTTATTTTCGTTCAAAATTATTTTTCAAGTATTGATTCAAATTAAACTTAGCACCCTTTACAATGAGCGTTACACTTGGTAAATAATTTTTAATCCAAAATCTCTATAAAATTTTATTATTATAGATATCTTGAAACAAATCTAAAAAATCTCCCAGTCAGTCTCAATGAATCTTAATCCCAATGATATAAAATGTATTACCTATATTTTTTTAAAAATTTATTAGAGAAAAATTATTTCACTTCATACAACAAATCCTTATCATTAAATGCAAGTAAAATATCCCTCACATATAAAATAAATAAATAAATCTTACTCCCATTAACTTTCTAATATATACATTGATTTAAAATATTCTTTTCAAAATTAAATGAAAAGATAACATTATTAAATTTTAAATACTATTGACGGAAGACTTATTTTAATCCATATATAGTCATCTTAAGCTTGCATTCTATTTACTCACAATTATTAGAGGAGAATTTCTCTAGTTATTTCATATAAAATTCTGCCTTTAGGTCACTATTTAAAAAAGTCATTTTCACATTTATTTATTACAATTCTATATTAAAATGAGTAACTAATTATAAAATTATACAAAGAGAATATTTATTAGATACTAAAAAAAAAGTTTATATGTAATTAATTCATTCCTTTTGAGTAAATTCTTTTATTACGAGTTTTATTTTATATTTTTTTAATATTAGCTAATGAGTTATTTTTTATCGTAAAAATTTATTTACACCCTATAACTTTTGTCTCTTCAGGCAACTCAACAAGATTCCAAATTCTATTATATCTCATAGAATTTATCTATTTTTTATGAATTGTACCATAAATCTAATGTATTACAACTCATAACTTGTAAAAATATTTTAAAATTATTTTCGGCCCAATATTATAGTCAATTTCTTGTAGATATACTATATAATCATTAGAAATTGCTAATTTTATTATTTTAGTATATTTTCTTAATGTTATATCAATATTTTTAAAAAGAGTGTGTTATTCAACTATTTCAGATAAAATCCTAAATATTATGAACTACTAGATTAATATCAGCAGATTGTGAAACTATATCGATTGGTTGTTCAATACCAATTTAAATTTGAGGGGTGTTATATACAATAATCTATCATATGAAGTGAAATGTTGAGAATCTAAATAATTATTATTAAAAACTATATTTCTGGATCGATTACTTCCACTCATTATACGACGTCCCACATCCTCCTTCATGCTTAATGATACGTCATATAATATATAAGTCCACAAAATATATATTTATTATACACATGATTCATATGATTGCCATATCAAGTAGCTCCAACCCCATACAAATGGAATACGGCGTCAAATTTTTCAGAGATATTATTAAGTAACAAAATTATTACCATAAAATTTACCAGAAGTATAAATAATATCCATAATAATAAATAGCGGAAGCATAACCAATAGTAATACCAAAGTCACGTTTATTTCATTACAAGATCTACTACAAGATTTCATACATCTATTACAACATCAATAAAATATATAAATATATAAGTCAAAAGTACACCTGTCTTTACTCCTGCTTATTTGGTACCAACTCGTACTTGTCATCTGAATGGTTAAGAAAACAGTAAGAGAGTAAACCAAATACTCAGTAAGGTACATAATAATAATAATCATGCAATCTTTATACTTAAAATATAATAGTAAGAATATGGATTATTATGAAATATGATAACTTAAAACACGGTCAGCATTCTTGTGCAATTCTCTTTCTAATTTCCTGTCTTGTTCTTTTCTTAACATTTCTTTCAAACCATGTTGAAATTTTTTTTATTTTTATTTAGGGATCAGGGTTAGTAAGCCTTACTAGTTAAAGGAGCGGACAAATCGAATAAAGGATTGTGTCAGTCTATACCATCTAAGGCCTAACCTCGTTTAACACCCCAATGTGGGTGGATTGTAATAATTCACACAATCTAAGATCTAACCTTCTTTTACACCCCGAAGGGGGTGGTACTACCTATAATTTTGATAGACTGGGCCGAAAGCCATCTCGTGGCATTTGGCAATTCTTCAATTCTGTACTATAATATTGTAAGACATGTTAGAGAATATTACCATTTGAAAAGATCATTGGTCCATTTTCTTATTTCCTTTCAAAATTTTGTATAAAAACTCTACATTTGTTCTTAGTATTTCTTTTTAGTTTTCTTCATTCTTGAAGAAATTAACTGAACTTATGAATACTTTTGTAGAGCTTCCCTTAAACTTTTATTAATATCAAAACATACGACCATAAAATACGATAATTACTAACAAATTGTAAATCGTAACAGCAATAAATGTATTAGCTGATTAAATAGGTTAACTTTAAAATTTTACATATGGTAAAAATGTAAATTTAACATATGGTATATTCGACTTATTTGATTATCAATTCGATAGTTGGTTTGGGGATAACTCGGTTTGATTTTGTCAACCCAATCTTAGCACAATTACATACAAACTTGGTTATCGATTCATAGCTGATTTAAAGGGTGGTTTAAGGGTTGGTCTGTATTGATTTTTTTTATTATTAATTTTCATCACTTGTAAATTGGTTTTGATGAACCAGTTTAAGGTCCAACGTGTACTTGTTAGCTAAAATTTTTAGCATATCTTGGCCGGTCCATTTGTTTGTTTAAGGCTCAGTTCGATGGCCAGTTCAAGGCATACTTTAACCAATCAATACCTTAGTATTATCTCATAATATCTTGGTTAATTTGGAAGCCGATTCAACTAGTTTGGGGACCAAAATTGGACCAACTCAGTTTCCATAATTCCAGCATACACTGAAAAGCTATTAACTGATTTTGATACTATCTAGACCCGATTCAGTATTCAATTCAATGTATTTTTGATAGCTGATTCATAGGTTGATAGTTCAATATTAATATTTGATAACTTAACTAGGTCGGCTACTGGTTTCACCAGTTCAGGGCCGGTTTAATCCATTTTTTTGACTGCGTAGTATCAAGGATGCTGGGTTGATTCTGGTGCTATTTAAGGGTCTAGTTCAGTAATCACCTCAAAGGGTTTTGGGCGGCCGGTTCAATGGTGGATTGGTTAGCCTCCATACATTATACTTTGGTTGGGCTGACTGCTAGTTCAGCCGATTTGGGTCCTGTTCAGTCAATTTCTCCCAAGCTATTACATTCAACATCAATAGAGACGCATAAGGGCCGATTTTGTTCTTGTTGATTTTATAGCCAATTCGAGACCGATTCTTGACTTGTTCGGGGGGTTTTCTTATAGCTAAGAGACTCAATTTTAAGAATTAGTCCGGTCTATGGCCGGTTCAAGATGATATTCCAGCCGATTTGGGTCATAATTATATGTTGAAAATTCAGCATCAGCATTTACTGATGCAGCCGGTTTTTGCTTCTATTTTGGTGAACGGTTCATGACTAATTTAAGGCTAATTTTTATAGGGTAATACTTGAACATCACCACAAGGAACTTAAATCAATATGGCTGCCAGTTCAACCCTTTTGGGGCCCGATTTATAGGCTACAATTTCAAATATCAGTCTGACTGCTAAGATTAGTTCAATTGCTAATATGAGATCCGGTTCAATAACTAATTTAGCCCATTTTCATGATATGATTTGTCAAAATATCAATAAGAGGTTAAGCTCGTTGGACACCAAATTTGAGCCGGTTTAGAAACTATTTGGTCGCTGATCTAGATAGTTCACAATAGCCGATTCAGCTACTAGTTTGTGTTCAACATTTTAGCTGAGCATGCTTCATGCCAAATTGATGACACGATCAAAGATATTAGGAAAATTAAGTATTAGAATAATAATATTTAAAGGAATTAACAATAAGTAGTAACAAATGAAGAAGGATTTTGAGTACACTTGTCAAAATATTTAGCTGAACCCTTCGTCTTTTGCTACCTTCGGTTCTGCTTCTTTTATTTCTGTTTTTCTCTCCTTTTTCCTCACAGTTTCCCTCCTCTCCTTCCTTTTCTTCTCTCACGCCTCTCTTATACAATTTTGGAGGCTAAGGCTGTGTCATCAAGCCATGCTAGCCAACTCCTAAAATCCCTTCCTAATTCTAGCCGGGTGTCCCTGACCAGTTGCTGAATAATCCTTTTACTTACTAGTTTGTTGGCTTAATATTTTGCTTCATGGAGAGCTCTTATTGGTTACTGATTTTTTTTGTTGAGAGGCCTGTTGTCGTGAGGCTGCTGTTGGCGTGGAGAGTTGCTGTGTTAGCAGCTAAGATAAGCAGCCGTGAGCTGCTTTGCTTCCTCTAAATTTTTACGTAAGTGTTGTGAAGCTACTACCGTGTGTGGGGGGGGGGCCCTCATGCTGTGTGTGCTTGCTGAATTTCGTTGTAAATTGAGCTACTTTGCTGCTGCCCATGAAGCTGCTGAATTTTTAGAAATTCTGCTAAAAGGCTTGTTTGTGTGTTGGATAAATTTTGATTTTTTTGGTGTTGTGGCTGCTACCGTGAGCCCTTCTTGCTGAATTATGGCTAATTTAGTGTGTATATATATTATTACCTAGAGCCCAGCTAATATATACAGTTGTTCGGTTAGTATTTGGCCCATCAAATTTAATTTACCTGCTTATCAATTGAGAATTTAGCATGCGAACTGGTTTCTTGTTATCCCAAAATTAATTTGGTTGATAACCGATTGGAATTTTGGTGGCCGAGTTGCCCGTAATTGAATCGGTTGCTGATCGGGTTCATTGGATAATTTTTCATGTTGTCGTTATGTCTCGGGGTAAACCTCTAACTTTCAAATTAATCATATAATCCGCATAATGAATCTTAATTCTAATTGAAATTCTTTGGTCGGTAGAAATCTCCAAATTCATATATTTTAATTTCAATAGTTTCGAGATGCCAAATCATTTAATTAGAATTTTTCTGTGTTATTTGACCTCAATTAATTATGATTTGCATGATTGAAAAATCTCGACCATTACAATCCTCTCATCCTTATAAAAATTCATCCTCAAAATTTATGTACTTTTGTTCTAACCTTCATCCTTGAGTAGATGGTAAGATTTTTCTTAAACTTATTCTTATATTCTGATAATAATTCTTTAGCTGAAAAATCCTTCCTAAAATATTATAGACTGAGGAGTCGTCTAACTTCCCAAAACGATGTTTTCGAAATTCCAAATTGAATCCTACTATAAAGTAATTTCTCATTAATTAATAATAATTTAATCCGAGTATAAACATATCATAATTGTTCATCAATCCGAAGCGAAACAAATCAATAATTCATACTTCTAACTCATTGAAACCTTAAATAGCCCCATGACCTTTAACCTCAATTCATCCTTTGCTCTCCGAACTCAAAATTCTTTTCCTCGTAGTAGTTTCAATTCAACAATCCACAAAGAACTTTATTGTGTATCCCAAAGTACTGAAATACTTTATAGTAAGATACTTGGCCGGTACCTTCTCTAATTTAATGTGATTCCTAAATTCAGTACTAATCCCGACATAACCTCAATAATAATTTCAATCTGCTGATTAGAAGATAATCTAGGTTAATCCTTTCTTTTAGGAAATACCCTCGAATTCCCACATAGCAAGAGAATCCTTTATAATTTTAATAACTTTCCGATGCGGTCACGTACACTAAATATTTCAACACTTGTTCTCATCATCTCTCGATCGACTTGTATTTATTGTAATTGAAGTTTGTAACTTAAATTATAAATTGGGTTATTCTTATTAATTAGTCTATATTGACTCTTTAACCCAATCACCCTTAATATCACCTTAACCAAATGACCCCCTTAATATCACCTCAACATTTGGTAAATCACAAAAATCATTGATTACATCTACTAATCCTTGATCATATCTACTGACCCTAACTGAACACCTAGGGTGCATAATATTTATAACCAAAGGATCCCATAAGTATCATTATGGTCTAATCCTCGAATTAACAAATAAGTTATAAAGAAAGGTATAGACTCGAAATCTCAAATAATACACATACCGAAATGCCAAATTTTAAAAATTATACCTTCCACGACCAGAATAGTTAACAACTATTTATCCTAAAGCCATAACTAATTCTTCAAACTACAACTAACTAGTCCTAACTCTCTCTTAACGGTCTAACCTACGTTAACTTAATCTAAGTTTTCGCATAAGATTGATCAATTCTAGAGTATCTCTTTTCTCTTATACCACCTGTGACGTCCCACATCATCTTTCACACTTAATGATATATCATATAATATATAAGTCCACAAAATATATATTCATTAGACACAGGATCTATATGATTGTCATATCAAGTGACTCCAACCCCATACGAATGAAATACAATGCCAAATTTTTTAGAGATGCTACTTGGTTCCAAAATTATTACCATAAAATTTAGCAAAAGTATAAATAACATCCATAATAATAAATAGCGGAAGCATAACCAATGAGTAATACCAAAGTTATATTTGTTCCATTACAAGATTTCATACATATATTACAACTTCATCAAAATACATAAATACATAAACCTAAATCACTCTTGTCTTTATTCCTGCTCATCCGGTACCAACTCGTACTCACCATTTGAAGGGTTAGAAAAATAATAAAAAAGTGAGCTAAATATTTACTAAGGTACATAACAACAATGATCATGCAATCTTTTTTACTTAAAACATAATAGTAAGAATATGGATCATCATGGAATATGATAATTTAAAATATTATCAGAATTCTTGTGCAATTCTCTTTCTAATTTCTTGTCTGGTTCTTTTCTTAACCTTTCTTTCAAACAATGTTAAAAACTTTCTTTTTTTTTATTTTTCTTTAGGGACCAGGGTCAATAAGTCTTACGAACTAAATGAGCGGACGAATTGAGGAAATGATTGTGTTAATTCACACAATCTAAGGCATAACCTCATTTAACACCCTGAGGTGCGATAGTCTACACAATCTAAAACCTAACCTTTTTTTACACCCCGATATGGGTGATACTATCTATAATCCCAGTAGATGGGGCCGAAAGCCATCTCACGGCGCTTGGAATTCTTTGATTTTCTACTGTAATGTTACCCGTCAGGGAATATTACCCGGTGAAAAGATCCTTAATCTAGTTTTTTATTCTTTTTTTAAATTTTGTATTAAAATTCTACACTTATTCTTAATATTTCTTCTTAGTTTTCTTCACTCTAGAACAAAATAACTGAACTTTTGAATACTTCTGTAGAAGTTTCCTTAAACTTTTATTAATATCGAAATATATGACTATAAAATGCGATAATTACTAATAAATCATAAATCATAATAGAATGCATTAGCCGATTTAATAGATTAACTTTAAAATTTTACATATGTTAAAAATATAGATTTAACATGTGGTATATTTGACTAATTCGGTTGTTGATTCGATAATTGGTTTGGGGCCAACTTGATTTGATTTCTTCAACCCGATCTTAGCCCAATTACTTGTAAACTCGGTTATCAGTTTAAGGCCGATTTAAGAGCCAGTTTAAGGGTTGGTTTGTACATATTTTTTTATTATTAATTTTCATCACTTATGAACTGGTTTAGACGAACCGGTATAAGTCCAATGCATACTTGTTAGCTAAACTTTTCAACATATCTTGGCCAGTCCATTTGCTTGTTTAATGCTCAATTCGATGACCTGTTCAAGGCACACTTTTACGGATCGATACCGTAACATTAACTCATAATATCTTGGTTAATTTGAGAGCTGGTTTAATTGGTTTGGGGACCAAAACTAGACCGGTTCAGTTGCCATAATTACAGCATCCACTTAAAGCTGTTAACCGATTTTAATACTATCTAGACCCGGTTCAGTATTCAATTCAATGTATTTTTGGCAGCCGATTTGTAGGTTGACAATTCAACCTTAATACTTAATAACTTAGCCGGATCAGCTATTGGTTCTACCGGTTCAGTCCATTTTCTTCGACTGCCAAATTCAGCATCAAGGATATCGTGTGTAGGATAATGTTGTTTATAGGTTTTAAGATGTCTTGACGTATAAACAATAGTCTTCTCATATTTTATCAACACACAGCCCAAATATTTCTTCATTATATCATAATAGATTACGAACCCTCCAATTTCCTCAAAAATTGTCAAAATAGGTGATGAAGTTAGACGACCCTTTAATTCTTGGAAGCTTTTCTCACTATCATCATTCCAATTGAACATCACATTCTTTCCGACTAATCAAGTCAAAGGCACTGCAATTTTTAAAAAGCTCTCAACGAATCTTATATAATATCTAGCCAATTCAATTAAATTACGTACTTTATTGTTAAATGTATGATTTGATTCAATCTAAAATTGAATCTTATGAAACTCGATCACTATATAATTCTAGTTGAATTGTGGCTACACTTATGGGTTAACATATACAGAGGGATTTGACTGAATCAGAAATTTGATTTGCTTGATCCAAATCCACCTATTGTTGAAGGTGAAGGGGCTCTCTTTCACAAAGGTTTGCTCCTGAGACCATCGAGAATACTTATTCAAATGAGAGAGAGAGTGGATGGAGGGATAGCTCTCAGTGTTTGTGATGGAGATGTTCAGACAAAAGGGTTCTGTAACAACTCCAATCAAAATGCCAAATCTGATT
This sequence comes from Nepenthes alata, assembly GCA_028571085.2. Taxonomy (NCBI): domain Eukaryota; kingdom Viridiplantae; phylum Streptophyta; class Magnoliopsida; order Caryophyllales; family Nepenthaceae; genus Nepenthes; species Nepenthes alata. The sequence goes on from JAOVVI020005690.1 coordinate 11,292, forward strand.
CATCAAAATTCTTAAGAGGCTCTTGATTAGCACTCTTTTCATGTTATCCGTATAGTAGTCATTCCCAGGAACCTACAAAATACATTCCACTTTTTACTCTGAGTCTTGGCCCTGCTTGAACCCACGAGATGATCCCCGAGAGAGCAAATGCATAATGCCAAAGTTTTAGAGATGTTGGGTATCACACGAACAAATGATTCATCAATTGTAGCTGGTGTTCCATATAAAATATTTGATAGTCAGCAAAAACCTTTTATCTGGATGTTTGACTTAGAATATGTTAGATTTTGGATTATTTTTTATAAGTCCCACAGTCAATAGATGGTTTATTTGGAGAGTCGCATGATGTTTGCACTAGGGCCGTTTAGGCAACGCTATTCACTGAAAGTTGTGGAAGATTTGCTTAGTCAACACTGTTCATATGAGATTCTATAAGACAGATGCATATTGTTCGCACAAGTGTTAGGACCGGAAAGATTTTCAATAGGCTTCCACAATATGATCGCAAGATAGGCACTTAAGCATTAGGATTGAATGGGTTCTTCGCTAGATAACCACTTAGCAACCATGCTAAAACGTCCCTTTAGATTTTTAGAGCATCCGAAATCATTTTTAACACAAAGAAGTGTCGCACAGAACGACAGTCAAGATAAAAGAGAAAAGAGGAAGATATTTGGCATTCAGTTGATATCTGACTCGAATTCCATTTTACACTAAGATCAGTTACATTGCTCTAATTTTATTTTTAAAACGTATTATCATTTGATTACTCATTTTTACTGTTTATTTTCTTTAGTACATTATTAAATGTGTTGGGTTGTTTTCAATCGGTAATTTACTCAAATTGTAATTAAGAGATTTCGGAGGGGGTTATAATTATAACTAAACACTATAGTGGATTTTTTTAAAGTTTATCATATGTTATTTTCTTTAATTAACTTACCTCTTTTATGCTGGACGACTCCACTTGTCTATGAGTTTAAAACTTCTCATTGTCCATTTTTTTAAGAGAGATCTTTTCCCATTGAGGTATCGCTTATGGAGCCCTTCACCTTTAAGTATTCTTTTTACCATCATTATTTTTGATTGACCGATTCACTTTATTTGGCAATCATAAATTGGTTCATTTGATTGCAGATAGCTTGTACCAACAAGATGATGAGATTTCCCGTCTATCTCAAACATTCGCAGACCTTGCTGTACTCAGGGAGATAGAGATTCGAGTTGATACAACCATTGTCGAGGTTGAGCAGAGTTGAGATCACGTTGCTTTCCCAGATAAAAAGTTGTTCGAGTGGTTGGAGAGATCCTAGGAGTTATCAAATGAAAAATCTTTGGTCATAAATCAAATTGCCTCACTCGAGGATAGGCTTCAAGAGGCTAAGTATTGATCAATTTCAAATGCCAGACTTATTTTTGATCTTCAAGATAATCTTGCTTGACTCAAAGAAGAGCTGAGGATACATCTCTGATCGGAATAGGTTGAACTTACTCTGGAGGACAGATTCCATGACAGATTTTATCGTTACTGACGGATCATATCCTTGGTAGCTTCCGACTTTCCTCTAGATTGCCTTGATTTGAGAAATTTCAGGGCTTCTCGGTGTTCAGACATTAAGGATTTCTTAAAGCCTGGTGGGGAGCTGTCGCCACAATCTCTAGCTAGCTCCCGGCCTTAGTATAGTTGAGGTGCTCAAGTGTAGGCAAATGGCTGTATAATTGTAACATTTTTCTTGAAAGCTTGGTTCTCCGTGTTGTAAATGTTTATTCATTAATAAATTAGTTAGATCGTTGTTGGTAAACTACTTTCAACAGCCTTGTCACGTCTAGGACTTCTCTAAGTAAGTTGAGATACTCTCTCAAAAGTTAAGAATTGCCTTGTGAGTCAAAACTTTTGACTCGAAGACTTGACGGCCTAATCTCTATCGGAATGACCACCTTTATCCCATAACATAAATTGAACGGTATTTTTTGTGTTGGTTCCCTGTGGGTCATCTAGTAGGACCATAGTACGGATGGTAGCTCATCACTGAGGTGCCCTCTGTGTCTTCTAACTTCGTTTTCAACCCATGTAGCAAAGTTCAGTTCTTCACTTCTACTTATCCTTTCGTCTGCAAATAAGTAATAAAAGTATAAACTAACTTGATTTCTAAACTCATGTAGTACTTGATGAACCTCTTACCAGTGAATTGGGTTATATTATCGATCATTATAATCACAGGAATCCCAAACCTACAAAGGATACATTGTCAGACTAACTCGGTCACATTGTGCTTGGTTTATTCTCACTAGTAGGGAGGCCTTCACCCATTTTGTGAAATAATTTATGGAGATTATGATAAACTTTCTCTGTCCTGATATAATGGATAACGGGCCTAATATGTCGAACTCCCACTATGAACTGGCAAGGCCACTATAAAGTTTGGAGTTCAGTGTACGGCCAATAAGGGACATTGTTGTGGGTCTGACAATTTTCATAGTTTTTTTATGAACTCCATGGCATCTCTCTTCATTGTAGGCTAGTAATAGCCATATCGTATGACTTTGAACACCAGCTTCTTGTCCCTTACGTGTGACCCACAAATTTCAAGATGCACTTTACTCAACATGTAGTTAGCTTCAGTTGGCGTCAAACACTGCATGTAAGAAATGGAGTACCCTTTTCGGTATAGTTTTCCAACCATAAGGGTGTACCAACCTACTGTCCTTTTTTGCGCCTGGCTTCTTTCACTTTCTTCAATAAAAGGCCTTCTTCAAGGTACTTTCTACACGAAGTCATCTAGGTATCGCCGTCTAAGATCTGAAGTATCTCTTTTTTTGAGACTTCTATACTCGAGATCGTGAGGATTTCCCTCATCTATCTGGCGTATCTCTCAAGGTTTCCAATCGCTGCCACTTTTACCAATTGATCTTCTTTCTAATTGTCTTCCCTCTGAATGTGACGAATTTTTACCTTATTGAATGACCCAGTCAGGTTCTTTACTCTAGCAAGATATTTTGCGAGTAATGGACTAGACGTCTCAAAATTCCTAATTACTTAGTTGATGATCAGTTTTGAATTGCTGTGAAGGATTAGGCTTCTAGTTGAACATTTCTTCATTAGTTTGAGCCAGGCCAGTAATGCTTCATACTTAGCGACGTTATTAGTAGCCAAAAATTTGAGTGTCATTGAATATTTCATCTCTGACCCATCCAAAGTTCTTAGGATCACACTAGCTTCATTCCCTAATTGGAAAAATGACCTGTCTATGTATAAGATCCACATCGGTACCTCTTCATGTTAACAGGGGTCTTCATACTTCTCATGATCACTTAAAATTAGGGTCATCATTTCGACTATAAAATTTACGAGGGTTTAATCTTTTATGGTCAATCATGCTTGAAATTTTATGTCAAATTCACTCAATTCAATAGTCTATTTAATCATTCATCCAAACACTTTAGGTTTCTGTAATATCCCTTTTTAAAATTTGATTATTTAGGACGACGATCTTATAAATTTAAAAGTATAGTCGAAACTTTCCGGAGAAGTGGACCAGTGCTAAAGATATCCTTTCGCCACGCGAGTAATGATTCTTTGTATCTGTCAGAATTTTGTTAACATAATAGATTGGTTGTTGTATATTGAACTCTAACCTAACTAGATCGAGCTTAGCACTATGTCGGATATGGCCAAATAAAGGTATAATTCATCACCTTCATTCGGAGAGGACAGGAGTGGAGGGCTGGCAAGGTATTTCTTTAGTTCTCAGAAGGCTAACTGAGAGTCTTCCATCTACTGAAAGTCACTTGCCTTAATTTCTCATAGTACTTTAAAGAATGGAAGCTATTTCTCTACAAATTTTATCAGAAATCGAGAGAGAGTTGCGAGTCTTCTGGTTAACCTCTAGACTTCCTTCATAGTTCAATGTGAATTCACGTCCATGATTACTTGTGTTTTCTGGGGTTCCCCTCAATTCCTTGATGAGACACTATGAACCCAATGAACTTTATAGAAGTTATTCCGAACACGCACTTTATTGAATTTAACTTCATTTGGTGCGCTTGAAACACCATGAAAGCTTCACCTAGATCGTGAATATGGTCGTCGGCTAATGTGTTTTTGACGAGTATGTCATCCACATATAACTCTATATTCCTTCCTATTTGTACCTCAAATATCTTATTTACTAGCCTATGATATGTTGCTCCCATGTTCTTCAGATTGAAAGGTATGATTTTATAACAGTATGTCCCCTGGTCGGTTATGAAAGAAGTAAGCTCTCCATCCTTAGGACACATTTGGATTTGATTGTACACATAATAGGTATCCATGAAGCTTACTAGCTTGTGCCCAAATGTTGAGTCTATCAGTAAATCAATTCTTAGAAGTGGAAAGTTATTTCTCATACATGCGTTATTCACGTCAATAAAATCGATATACATTTGTCAGTTTTTGTTACTTTTCTTGATAGGCACTACATTCGACAGTCAATTTGGGTATTGAACTTCCTTTATGAAGCTTGAGTTGAGAATCTTTCTGACTTTCTTTCTCATGGCAATCAGTTTTTTTATGAAGTGATTCCTCCATTTTTGCCCGATCAGTTTGCGTTCGAGATCAAGACCTAACCCATGAACTATCACTTTGATCAGAATCTCTCATATATTTGTAGATATCTTTGCAAACATGTCTGAATTTTACCAAATAAAAATCATCAACTATTTACACAATTGATCTGGCAGAGAGCCTCTGATCTGCATACATTTCTTGGGATTGCTCAGATCCAACAAGATTCGATCTGTTGACTCTCCGGACTGACCTTACTAGGGTTGCTTGGTATTGGAGGTCTAATTCCTCAATTAGTTGATTCAAAATTGCCTAATTGACTTGAGCTAACTAACATGTTCGACCGGTGACTTGGTCACCTAAACCTTCTATGTCTTCATATGCTATCATGAACTTCATCTTCAAATGAGG
>JAOVVI020005691.1:0-16248 GCA_028571085.2 Nepenthes alata
GCTCTGTTTTTTGATTTCCCTCTTCTCAACACAGAATGCCACCAATTTTCACAAAATCACAATATGCAAGGGAGGGAATAACATCAACAAGAAGAAAAGGAAAATCTACTTGCAGAAATTTGGATTGTTACTTGCCTCAATTCATTCTTCACTCTTCGGCGTTAGTGGCGGCAAATCGGCAGAGCAATCTTCCGGTTCCCTCCCATGTTTTCTAACCCTACTGCCCCATTTAAAAAATGAGAAGGCCGGCTAAGGTTTCGTCCCAAAACTTTCATATGAGCATCGATTTCTTTCCCTCTCTTCACTGCCATGATCGCACTGCCCCTCCTTCCCTCTTTCCTTCTTTCCTTTCCGAACTTTTCCTTCTCTTTCCTTTCATTCTTTTCTTTTTCTTTTTTTTCCTTCGTTTGATATTATTATTATTATTATTATTATATTATATTAATTATTATTATGTTTAAATAAATTAATTTAATGGAGTGACCCTATGTTTACTCATAAACCCCTTGATCTGAATACTCTAAATTTAGTATGTCCAAATATCTAAGCTCAATTCATCAGTCCATATAATTCAAACTTATATTCTCAACCCGAAGTATGAAATTTATATCTAAAATTATTAAAATTGATTATCCCAACTAAATAATAAAATTAAAATTATTTTCGGTGCTATAAATTCTCTATAAAATACCAGTAATAGCCTGCCATGCCAAGAAAGCTCCTAACCTCAGTCACAGATGTTAGCCTACTCCAATTTATAACAGCCACCACCTTCTTTGAATCCACAAAAATACCACTGTCAGAAATTATATGCCCCAAAAATATCACATTCTCCAACCAGAACTCACATTTACTCAGCTAGTATATAATGTTTTTCTCACGAAGCACTTGAAGTACCATCTTTAGGTGAGTTTCATACTTCTTATAGTCTTTTGAATATATTAGAATATCATCAATAAAAATCACTATAAATTTATCTAGATACGGTCGAACACCCTATTCATCAGATCCATAATTGTAGTAGGGACATTCGTGATGCCAAAAGGTACAACAAGAAACTCATAGTTGTCGTATCTTGTTCTAAAGGTAGTATTAGCTATATCTTCTAGCTTGATCCTCAGTTGATAATAATCGGATCTCAAATCGATCTTTAAAAATATCCGAGATCCTTGCAATTGATCAAATAAATCATTAATACGCGGCAACGGATACTTATTCTTAATCGTGATTTTGTTTAACCCACAATAATCAACACAACGGCAAAGACCCATCTTTCTTCCTCACAAATAATATCGATGCACCCCAAGGAGATACACTCGATCTGATAAAATCTTTATCTAATAATTCCTATAACTATAATTTCAATTCTTTTAATTCAACCGGGGCCATACGTTATGAGGTTTTAGAAATCGGGTTAACTCTAGGAATGACTGTAATTTCAAACTCAATTTTTTAGTGTGGAGGTAATCTAGGCAATCCCCTCCGAAAATACATCCTTAAAATCATATATAACAAGGATATCATTAACCAGCACACTATGACTTCCGGTGGTGTAGGCATATATCAGGTAAGCTTTGCACCCACTTTTCATTAGATGCTTGGCATACAAAGTAGAAATTAATACAGGCACCTCCTTCTTTCTAATGCCTTGAAAGATAGAGGGTCACATCCCATGAATATTAAAACAAACCCATTTTAGAAAATAATCAATACTGGCATGATATTTAGCTAGCCAGTCCATCTCTAAAATTATATCAAAATCACCCATGTTCAACAATACCAAATCCACAATTAAATATTTTTCATTCACCTCAACCACACATCCAGGATATACAATAACAACAACCACAGAAGATCCAGTAGGAGTTGATACAGATAATGCATAATCCAAAAACACACGGGGAAAATACAATACACTATATAAATTCTAGAGAAATAAAGAGTGGGTGGGCCCCAAATCAAATAATATAGAAGCAGAAACTCCACAAATAGAGAGGGTACCTTCCACAACGTTCGGGGACGCCTCTGGGTCCTGAACAGTCACCGCAAAATCCTTAGCCATGACAGAAGACTTCCTTTCTTCTAGCGTCGAAGATAATGAATAGTCTTTCACCAAATGGTTCTACTGTCCACATCTAAGACATGCTCCCGATGCCTTGCGATATGCTTTCCCCGGATGATTCCTCCCATAAAAGGTACAATCAGTGGCTAATACTTTAGAGCTAGCCACTGACTGAGCTGGAATGACACTCTTCCCTTTATCAGTTGTTCTCACCTTCTTGGATAGCCCTAAAGGCCTTACACTTGATCCAACACCGATACCCGCTTGACCAATAGTTCTCTTTGTAAATAATCTCTTCGTCTCCACCTCCTTTTTATAAATAATTGCCCTATCTAGAATATCTACATAGGTGTGAAGCTTGGGAGTTAATAATTTTTTCCTAATATCCTCCCGCAATCCTTGCTAGAATTTCTTTACTTTTCTCAGCTCATCCTTCACGTAAAATGGCACAAAAAGGGACAACTCGGTAAATTTTATGTCATATTCAGTCACCGACATACTTTCCTGTCTCAGCCGTATAAATTTTTGCTCTTTCTGATGTTGGAGACTGGATAAAAAATATTTTTTCATAAAAGTATCATCAAACATCTTCCATATAATTACATCACCGGGTACACCTAATGCCCTCTTTTTCATACTCCACCAACTATCAGCCTCGTCCTCTAAGTTGTTCACCACAAAGGTAACTTTCTTTTAATTGGTGTACTGAATCACAGTAAAAATCTTCTTCATCCTTTTAAGCCAAACATCTATTTCTGTTAGATTAGACTTTCCCAAAAATTTTTGTGCTCGCTCCGCTGTAAATTTATTATATGTCGTCGGAGCAAGGTCTACTGGAGCTAGCTCAGGTGTAGGGACTGGAATCATATGTCTCTACTCCACAGATTCCATCACATTTGTCATCTTCTCTAACAGATCCATATAAGCAGCCTCTTTATCATGGGGAATACTAGCACCACTACGATTATTTTTTCCATTTCTCCTATTGGCCATCTTAGATCCTATAACTAAGAATATGCAAAGCATTATAACCTCAAAAAATCAAGTTAATGGAAGGGGTTATTAGTGGTTTAATGAAATTCAAACATAGCCTAAGGATCAATTTCCTAAGCATCCTAGTTGACTTAGCTATCCCGACCTATTCCTACAGAAATTCAAACATATGCTTCTACTTTTCGATCGATCAATTCTTAAGGCATCTTATTTCTCTGATGCTAATTATGATGGAATTAATTTTTTTATCCTCAGATAATTCCATTATTATAGAAATAGAAACTGAAACTCCAAATAATAATTTAAAGTTCTAAGAAAAAATGGATAGAGTCTTCCCTAAAATTGGGCTAAATTGAAATATAAAACATGCTTAAAACCTGCAAATATATAGAATAACATCATAATATCCATCAACATATCTTTTCATCACTAACACAGGATCCATAGAAGCCGTATAATTCTCTACGGCTTACATTCAATAATTTCTGTCCACTATTCTAACAGTTCAAAATAACATATGTCGTTTAGGACCTGTACGAAATCCAAAAAAATATATAGCGAAAGTTGAACTAAATACCTGCTGAAGCATAAATCCCTGTTTCAATACGTACATGACATGGATTTCATATACATAATCCATATACACAAAATCCATATACAAAATCCATTGTTTACGTTCAAACTATTTCCTTTCAAAATCTCCAAAATATCTTCAAGTTTCCAAAGGACTTCAGCCAAGATTTTAACTATTCTTTCTCATTTGGAACTATTTCTACCATCTCATCTAGAGGGAAAACAGTGAAACAGTGAGTCAAAATTCAGTAAGGTACATGCAAACATGTAGTAAAACTGTCATGCGGAACGTAATGTAGTAAAATGGATACATTTGCATATAAAGTATATGTGAGGTCCCGAACCCAAAAACATGATAATTTGGAAGTAATTAAAATGATGATAATCTATAAGAGGCAAAACATGTATTGAAAAATGAGGATTGAAAGTAAAAAAATTGAAAAATATTCGAGTTCAGCAGGCAGCAGGTCTGTGCCTGCCGCATGCCCGAGGCGTGGCAACGAGCATAAAATCCTGAACCTAGCCCGCAAGCCGTGCCACCTGGCGCACTCGAGCGAGCGCTGCCAGAACCTAGCCTGCACGCTGTGCACCTTGGCGCACTCGAGCGGGCACTGGCAGAACCTCGCCCGCAAGTCTTGTGCCCTGGCGCGCTCGAGCGAACACTGGCAGAAATGCAGTGCGCTCACCACGCACTAGAGCACGGTCGCGACTTTTGCCCTGCGTTCTGATTTTTTTTTGTTATAAAGGGAAGGGGGAAAGAGAGAAGGGAGAGCAGCAGCAGCTCGATGAAAAAGGAGGGAGAAGAGAAGAGGAAAAAGGGGAAATCACTCGTTCCAATCTACTCAGGGTAAAAATAACGGTAGATCGGGCTCAGGCATGTGTACTTCGGACGTTGTTTTCCGCTTTTATCGCTTTCTCTTGTTTCAAAATTGATGAAAATGTTCTAAAATTATATTGTTGCATGTTTAAAGAAAACGAAGCAAGTTTCCCTAGATTGTTTGGTTATATTTCGTATTTACTCATGTGTATTGCAAGATTTGGCTTCGATTTCATTAACAAGCATGTAATTAGTATTCGATTTAGTTCCGAAAGCATGTAGTGAAACCCTAACTGAAAAATATTAGGAATTTTTGGTTAAATTGCACGATTTAGTAAATATATTGGGATTTATGGTGTTGATTTCATGAATAAACACATGTTTGATGTTCGATTTGAGTCTGAAATTTTTGGCAAAACTCTATGTACGGAAATGAATGGGTTTTAATAATTTTTAACAGTAACTTTTGTTATATAAAAGTTAATTGGCACCGAAATGAAGCTCGTGGTATAATTTATTTTTAAAAATTTTATACGGACTTATACCGATAAATTACTGTGCACTTATGAAGTAAAACTGAAGGGTTTTTAGACCGTTAATGTATATTCTGAACCAATTCTGAAGGGTTTCTAACTGTCTCAGTATAGTCTGAAATAAATCTGAAAGATTATGAACTATTTTCGAACATTCTAAAGTTAACTGAAGGATAATTGTGAAACTCTGAAACGAAAGGGGATTTTCAGTTAAGAAGTTATTTTTGATACTGTTATTTAGGATCCAAGACTTACTACAGTCAGATTAGGTTCTCCGACATACCTTAGAACGTTACGGTGGTAATCAATGATAACTCTGACCATGGAGTTATGCGTGGTCCGCCCTTTCCTCTGGGTGTTAAGATCAGGAGGAAAGATTCTGAACATAGCCTACCTTCGGAAGGCACACCTGCACTGATCCCATGGGAAGGAATTTTTTATTTCTATTTTTGGCCTTAAATTGTGTTGAGTGAATACAATCTATCATCGATTATTTGCCCCATCAGCTAATAGGGTCTACTGGCAGGGTCCGTTACTATTCTTCACTGTCCTTTTATGTCTACTGATTCTACTTTTTGAACTGATCCTGCCCTTTTCTAATACTGTTCTATATCGATTACTGATCTGTACTGATATAAAAGAGGAAGTTCCTGATTCTGCTTTCTGAAATGCACTGATATCTGATTTTTGAGTTTATTTATCGTCAAATTATGCTTTCTTTGTTTTCTATATTATATTCTGTATAACCGTTTTGTTTCTATATAGTTTCACAATTGTTCTACATAACTGATTTATTGCATATCTGCACATACTTTACTGGGTCTTGAGTCACTATTTTACTATTTTTCTCCCATCCAAATGAGATTGTAGAGCTAGTACTAGGCAAGAATGAGTGATCTAGGGCCTAGCTTGAAGAATGTGGAGATCTGAAGTATTTTGGAGCTATTTTGGAGAATCAGTTGGATGTAAAGACTTGACTTGATAAGTGATTTTGTATATGGATGTTATGCCTATGGACATTTATGTATACATAGGTTTTGTATAGAAATGCGTGTGATGTATGTGATGAAAAAGAAAAAAACTATACTTCTGCAGGTTAATAGTTCTGCTTCAGCTCTATACTTCTGGATATTCTGTAAAGGTCCTATATGACATCTCACTCATGAACTTTTGATGTAGTTAATGGTTTGTTGGATTAATGCCATAAATGGCATCTGTGGTCTTGTGTATACGTGTTGTAAGAAAAATTATGGTATAAATCGATAGTTGTGTGCTTGTACTAGTTGGTTATATAGGTTCTGTATATGTTATATTTTTAAATTTTTATCCAATTATAAAGGAGACTCTACCAAAATTTATGGAGAAGTTATACTTTGTATTTTGGTCATAAATCTTGTTTCTGTCTTGATGAATGTTTCTGAGGAAAGAAAAAATTTATTCCGTCATAATTGGTATCAGAAAATTGAGATGCCTTAGGAATTGACTGATCGAAAAACAGAAGCATAGGTTTGAGTCTCTATATTGAATTCCTATAGGAATAGGTCGAGGTAGCTAAGGCAATTAGAACTGTTAAGAGATTGGTTCTTAGGCTAGGTTTAAATTTTATTAAACTGTTGAATATTTCTTTTTTTTTCTTCCACTAATTTCTTGGGATTATAACATTGTATTTGTTTTGATTATAGGATGGCTTGTAGAAGGGGTAGAAATGACCATGGTGGTACTAGTATGCCCTATGATAGAGAGGCTGCTTATATCGATCTGTTAGAGAGACTGACTAATGTAGTAGAATCCGTCGAGTAGAGGCATATGGCTCCGGTCCCTACACCCGAGCCATCTTTGGCACTTCTTGCTCCTACGACCTATGACAGATTTACAGCGGAGCGAGCACTGGGCTTCCTAGGAAAGCTTGATTCGGTAGAAGCGGATAGATATTCGTTGAGATTGGGTATACCAATCGAGAGAAGGTCACCTTCGCGGTGTATAAACTTGAGGGTGAAGCTGATAGCTGGTGGAGCATGAAAAAGAGGGCGTTGGGAGTGTTTGACGATGCCATTACTTGGGAGATGTTTGAGGATGCGTTTATGGAGAAATACTTCCCATCCAACCTCCAAGATCAGAAAGAGAAAGAGTTTATGAGACTGAGATAAGAAAATATGACAGTGAAGGAGTACGATGCCAGATTTACTGAATTATCTCGTTTTGCGCCCTTCTACGTAAAGGATGAGCTGAGAAAGGTGAAGATGTTCCAACAATGGCTACGGGCTGACATTAAGTCACTATCAATTCTGAAACTCCAGACTTATACTGAAATTCTGGACAGGGCAGTTATCTATGAGAAAGAAGCAGAGACGAAGAGAATTTATGCAAAGAGGACTGCTAGCCGGGCGAGAATTAGTACTGGATCTACAGTGGGATCTTCTGGACTGTCCAAGAGGACTAGGACAGCTGACAAGGGAAAGAATGTTGTACTGGCTCAGTCAGTGACTGGTTCTAGAGTATCGGGTGAAGATTGTATCTTCTATGGGAGGAGACATCCAGGGCAAGCATGCCGTAAGGCATTGAGAGGATGTTTCAGATGTGGGCAGCAGGGCCACCAGATCAAATACTATCAATTACATCCGAGGCTAAAAGGAAAGAAGCCTACTATCCTGGCAAAGTCCTTCGCAGTGACTGTTCAGGACCCGGAGGCATCTCTGAATGTCATGAAAGGTACTTTTTCTATTTGTGGAGTTTCTGCATCTATATTATTTGACTCGGGATCTACCCACTCCTTTGTTTCTCCGTGATTTGCATGCTACATTGTATCTGTCTCGTGTACTTTGGATTGTAAATTGTCTGTGTATACTACCACTGGGTCCCCTGTGATTATTGATGTTGTGTAGCCTGGATGTATAGTTGAGGTGATTGGAAAATATCTGGCTGTGGATTTAGTGTTATTGAATATAGGTGATTTTGATATAATTTTAGGGATGGACTGGCTGGCAAAATACCATACCGGTATTGATTATTTTCTGAAAAGGGTTTGCTTTAATGAAGCCCTTTTTCTTTCAAGGCATTAAGAAAAAGGGGGTGTCTATATTAATATCTACTTTACATGCTAAGCATTTGATAAAAAAGTGGATGTAAAGCTTACTTAGCATATGCTTACACTACTGGGAGTTACAGTGTGCTTGCTAAGGATATCCTGGTTGTCTGTGATTTTGAGAATGTATTTTTTTAGAAGAGTTACGTGGACTACCTCCACATCGGGCTTTATCAAACCGAGTGTATCTCCTTGGGGTGCACCGGTATTATTTATGAGGAAGAAAGATGGGTCTTTGCGGTTGTGTTGATTATTATGAGTTGAATAAAATCACGATTGAGAATAAATATCCTCTACCGCGTAATGATAATTTATTTAATGAGTTGCATGGATCTTGGGTGTTCTCAAAGATTGATTTGAGGTCTGATTATTATCAATTGAGGATTAAGCTAGAAGACGTGGCTAAGACTGCTTTTCAGACATGTTATGGCCATTATGGGTTCATTGTTATGCCTTTTGGCCTTACGAATGCTCCAGCTGCTTTTATGAATCTGATGAATAGGGTGTTCAGGCCGTACTTAGATAAATTTATGGAGGTGTTTATTGATGATATCCTAATTTATTCAAAGGATTATGAGAAACACGAGATTCATTTGAGGATAGTACTTCGAGTGCTCCGTGAGAAAAAATTATATGCTAAGCTAAGTAAATGCGAATTATGGCTAGAGAAGGTGATATTTTTTGGGGAATGTAATTTCTAATGGTGATATTTCTATGGAACCAAAGACGGCAGAGGCTGTTACAAACTTGAGTAGGCCGACTTCTGTGACTGAGGTTAGGAGCTTTTTGGGTATGACGGGTTATTATAGGCATTTTGTAGAGAATTTCTCACAAATTGCTATGTCTCTGACTCAATTGCTGAAGAAGGAGGCTAAGTTTGCATGGACTGAGGAATGCGATATGACCTTTTAGGAGCTCAAGGATTGCTTGAGTACCACTCCAGTATTGGTTATTCCAGAGGATTCCGGAGGTTTTGAGGTATACTGCGACACCTCTAAGGCGGGTCTAAGATGTGTATTGATGCAGTATGATAAAGTTGTAGCCTATGGATCTAGGCAACTGAAAGTACATGAGAATAACGACCCTACCGATGATCTGGAGCTTGCTGCTGTTGTTTTTGTCTTGAAAATTCGGAGACATTATTTGTATGGTGAAAATTTTCTTATTTATCCTGATAATAAAATTTTAAAGTAACTGTTTTCACAAAAGAAACTTAACATGAGGCAAAGGAGATGGCTTGATTTCTTATAGGATTATGACTATGAGATACTATATAAGCAAGGGAAGGCCAATGCAGTTGCAAACACATTGAGTCGTCGATTGGGGTATGTGGCTCAATTGCAAATCAAGCAGATAAAAATGTTAGATTACTTAAAATAATGTGATATCCAATGTTATGTTAAGGATGATAGAATGCTCCTATCGTATCTTCAGATCCAACCAGAAGTAGTTAGCAAAATTAAAGAGAAGTAAGTGACTGATCCGTTCCTTGTGGATGTTTTAAGTGATCTGAATAAGGAATCTTGAGCTGATTTTAACATCTGAACTGATGGAGTGTTGAAGTTTAGAGACCGACTATGTGTATCAGACGAAAGAGAATTGAAGGAAATGATTTTAAAGGAGGCTCATCGATCCCGGTATACGATTCACCCTGGGATGAATAAAATATATCAGGATTTGAAGAAAACTTTCTGGTGAAGGAACATAAAGAGAAATATTATGGCTTATGTGCAGAAATGCCAGGTATGTCCACAACTAAAAGCTGACAGGAGGAAGCCTTCTGGATTGTTTCAGCCTATGACGATCCCAAGTTTGAAATGAGCAGATATTACTATAAATTTTGTATCGGTTTTACTGAGAACTCCTAGAAATCATAATGTCGTTTGGGTTATAGTTGATCGGCTGACAAAATTAGCCCACTTCTTGGCGATCAGGACGACCAATTCGCATGATAGACTGGCTCAGTTATATGTGAACGAGATCGTGAGGCTTCATGGAGTTCCTGCCTCCATTGTATATGATATAGATCCCCGTTTTGTCTCGAGGTTTTGAAAAAGTTTGTATAGCGAATTGGGGACAGAGTTAAAATTTAGTACTGCGTATCACCCCGAGACTGATGGCTAATCTAACCATACCATTCAGATTCTTGAGGATATGTTGAGGGCCCCTATTTTTGAGATGAAAGGAACTTGGGACACTTATCTGGCGCTGGTTGAATTTGCTTATAATAATAGTTATCAAGGTAGTATCAACATGGCACCTTTTAAGGCGTTGTATGCGAGGAAATATAGGTCACCAATTCATTGGGAGGAGACTGGAGATAAAAAGATTTTGGGCCCTAAGATTGTGAAGAAAACAGCAAAAAAAATTAAACTTATCTATGATAATCTAAAGATTACTCAACATAGACAGAAAAGTTATGCAGATAGGAGGAAGACAAAATTGAGTTTTAAAGTAGGAGACCTTGTTTTTCTGAAAGTCTCACCGTCCAAGGGAACATTCTGGTTTGGAGTGAAGGAAAAATTGAAGCCACGATTCATTGGTCCTTTTGAGATTCTGGAAAGGATCGGGGAGGTAGCCTACAGGTTGGCGTTACCACCAAGTCTGATGGGCGTATACGATGTTTTTCATGTATTGATACTTCAAAAGTACGTCCACGATCCTACACACGTGATTGACTATGAATCCTTGACTAACGACAAGGATTTATCCTATATCGGGAAACCGCTACAGATTCTGGATTGAAAGGATCAGAGGTTACGTACAAAAACCATTCCCCTGGTGAAGGTACTTTGGAGAAATCATTCACCGGAGGGGGCCACTTGCGAGCGCGAAGAGGAGATCTGAAGGAAACATCCCCACTTGTTTTCTTGAGGTATGTAACTTTGTTTAATTTTGAGGATGAATTTCTTTAAGTGGGGGAGAATGTGAGGTCTTGAACCCAAAAATATGACAATTTGAGAGTAATTAAAATGATGATAATCTATTAGAGGCCAAACATGCATTAAAATTGAGGGTTAAAAGTAAAAAGTTAAAAAATACTCGAGTTCAACAGGCAGCAAGTCTACGCTTGCCACTCGGCCGAGGCACGGCAGTTAACACAAAATCCTAAACCTAGCCTGCACGCCGTGCACCCTGGCGTGCTTGAGCGAGCGCTAGCAGAACCTGGCCCGCACGCCGTTCACCATAGAACGCTCGAGTGGGCGCTGGCAGAACCTGGCCCACACGCCATGCACTCTGGCACCCTCGAGCAAGCACTGGCAGAAATGTAGCGCGCTCGCCACGCGCTCGAGCACGGTCATGACTTTTGCCCCGCGTTCTGATTTTGTTTTTGTTATAAAGGGAAGGGGGGAAGAGAGAAGGGAGAGCAGCAGCAGCATAAAGGAAAAGGATGGAGAATAGAAGAGGAAACATGGAAAATCACTCGTTTCGATCCACTCTGGGTAAAAACAATGGTAGATCGGGCTCAGGTACGTATATTTTGGACGTTGTTCACCGTTTTCTCTTGTTTCAAAATTGATAAAAATACTCTAAAATTATATAGTTCTATGTCTAAAGCAAACGAAGCATGTTTCCCTAGATTGTTCGGTTAGATTTTGTGTTTATTCATGTGTGTTGCAAGATTTGGCTTCAATTTCATGAACCAACATGTAATTAGTGTTTGATTTTGTTCCAAAAGCATGTGGTGAAACCCTAACGTGAAAATATTAGGCATTTTTTGTTAAACTGCATGATTTAGTATATGTATTT
The DNA here is from genome assembly GCA_028571085.2 of Nepenthes alata. Classification (NCBI taxonomy): domain Eukaryota; kingdom Viridiplantae; phylum Streptophyta; class Magnoliopsida; order Caryophyllales; family Nepenthaceae; genus Nepenthes; species Nepenthes alata. Next base: position 11,811 of record JAOVVI020005691.1, read on the forward strand.
GGATTTATGGCGTTGATTTTGTGAATAAACATATGTCTGGTGTTCGATTTGAGTCTGAAAGTTTTGGAGAAACCCTAGGTACAAAAATGAATGAGTTTTAATGATTTTTAACCATAGCTTCTATTATATAAAAGTTAATTGGTACCAAAATAAAGCTCCTGGTAAAATATATTTTTAAATATTTTACACGGACTTATACCGATAAATTACCATGCACATTTGAAGTAAAACTGAAGGGATTTTAGACCGTTGATGTATATTCTGAACCACTTCTGAAGGGTTTCTAACTGTCTTTGTATATTCTGAAATAAATCTGAAAGGTTATGAACTGTTTATGAACATTCTAAAGTTAACTGAAGGGTAATTTTGAAACTCTGTAACGAAAAAGGGTTTTCAGTTAAGAAGTTATTTCTGATACCATTATTAGGACTCAGAACTGATTACGGTTAGCTTAGGTTCTCCAGTATGCCTTAGAACGTTACGATGGTAATCGAGGATAACTCTGTCCATGGAGTTATGCATGGTCCACCCTTTTCTCAAGGCGTTACGGTCCAGAGAAAAGATTTTGGGTCTATTACTGTTCTTCACTGTCCTTTTATGTCTACTCATTCTTCTTTCAGAACTAATCATGCTCTTTTCTGATACTATTCTGTACCAATTACTGTTCTGTACTAATATAAAAGAGAAAGTTCCCGATTCTACTTTCTGAATTGCACTGATCTCTAATTTCTGAGTTTAATTATCGTCAAATTATGCTTTCTTTATTTTCTATATTCTATCCTACATAACCACTTTCTTTCTACATAGTTTCACAACTGTTCTGCATAACTAATTTACTGCATCTCTGTATGTACCTTACAGGGCCTCGACTCACTGTTTTACTATTTTTTTTCCTCTTGATGAGATTGTAGAGCTAGTACCGGACGAGAATGAGTGATCTAGAGCCTAGCTTGAAGACTGTGGAGATCTGAAGTATTTTGGAGCTATTTTGGAGAATCGATTGGATGTAAAGACTTAACTTAATATATGATTTTTTATATGGATTTTATGCCTATGGACATTTATGTATATATGGGTTTTGCATAGAAATGCATGTAATGCATGTGATGAATAGGAAACTATGCTTCTGCAGGTAAATAGTTTAGTTTCTGCTCTAATTTTTGGATATTTATACAGGTCCTAGATGGCATCTAGTTTATGAACTACTAGTGTAGTTGATGGTTTTATAGATTAATGCCATGGATGACATCTGTGATCCTGTGTATGCGTGTTGTAGGAAGAATTATGGTATAATTGATAGTTGTATGCTTGTAATGGTTGGTTATACAGGTCTTACTTTTGGGTTTTCATCCAGTTACAAAGGAGACTCTACCAAAATTTTTACAGAAGTCCTACCTTATATTTTAGTCCTAAAATCCTGTTTCTATTTTGACGGAAGTTTCTGAGGAAAAAAAAATTTCGTTCCATCACAGGGGTTGTCTTCAAATTCAAATTTGGAAGCTTTTGTTGTAAAATCCTTTCCAACTCATGTAAAAAACCCGACTTGAAACCATTATAAGCATTATGTGTACTAATATTATATTACTCCACCATACTAGCAACAAGAGCATCATCTTCATGAAGCTCCCATCTCCTTTTGATTTCCTTATTAGAGGTTGGCATGCTTAACATCGTAATTAAGAATAAGTGAAACCAAGAAGCAGAAATCAAGAAAGTTAGGCATCGAGTTAAGCATATTCGTCATTAATAACATAATTGATGATATCTAACAACAAATATAAAATTGGCACTACTCAAAGCGAATGTGCCAAATATATCATTCAATCATATCCCCTTTCATTGAACATAGCATTTGCCAAATTATTCCTAAATGTACTTCAACTATCAGTAGGATCTAGTTGTGTTATCATATTCGCATCTTCGTGTAATGAATCCTCTTGAGACATGTCATTGTATTCATCCTCAATAGGATCATAACTCATTTTATTTCTTAAAAAAATATACAGTAGACAACAGGTAATGATAACTCGGTTGTGTGTTCTGATAAGATAAAATGATGGACTTGTAAGGATCACCCACCACATTTTTAGCAATTCAAAACACCTTTCGATAACATTACGAGTAGCGGCATATTTTATATTGAAAAAATTCTCGGCCATTCTTGGCTGATGGTATTGATGCCATTCATTTAAATGGTATCTCTGCCTCCTAAATGGTGTAAGAAATCCATTATAATTTGTATATCCCACATCAACTAAATAGTAAGTACTTACACAAAAATATGTGACATCAATATGTAAAATAATCTTATTGTAAAACATTATGATAGATTCGATAATCTAAGACCTCACCGTTTGGAACTTTCAATCCATCCCTTCTAGTTAGCTTATCTTGTAAAATTTTAGAATTTGCTGCAGATCCTTCCCAACCAGGGAGGACATATATAAATTGCATATCGTGGGTATATACTCCTAACATGTTTGTAGCTATATCTCCCTTACATTTTGATATCTAGGTTTGTCTGTAATAGGTACTCTTATTTTTTTGTATGTTCTATCCAAAGCACCTATATAGTCTTACGAATACACATTGATTCAAAATAAGTGATCTAGTACATTTGCCATGTAGATATAATAATAAATATATGAAATAATTATTATATCGGGAACCACTTCCATCGGTCATCTGTGTAGTTCTCAGAAATAGGTTCTGATTGTCTAAATAAGTGTCCTTGCATACGTATTGTTACAGCTAATATATTATTAAATATTCTACTCACTGTCTCACCCGACTTTTAAAAATTATGTACAACTATCCTATTTTTTACATGATGTACAAGAATGTGCAAGAAGATTGCTACTTGCTCATCAACTAGCATGTATTTTGATGGACAAAGTCCCTAAATATTTGTTAACATCTCACATAGTTTGAAAAATATAGGCCTATTCATTCTCAACATGTTAATACAAGTGATATTGTTGCCATATATGACTCAGTTAATGTATTCTCTTTTTTTATAAAAGTCAAATTTGTAAGATCTCATGACTGTAAGTTTTGACTATCTAATAACTGCTGTTGCACTTAAGACACATAAAAACCACCAAATAGTAATGCAAATATCAATGAATCGCATAACGACAACTATCTTCTTTTTCTTTTCCTTGTCGGAGAAATTGAAGTGTAATTGATTCATGAACTGTAATAATAAATCACAATATATGAAAATATAATGAATATAATCTTTATTTCAACAGCTCAACATATATAACATATACAACAGACTCATAAAAATAGAAATAGTAAAATCCAGATGAAATAGCAATAGCAGGCAGCATATGGAACAAATGAAGTTGCTAAGAACAAATGAACAAGGAGGCAAATGGGCATATATCTACTATTGTTGACCAGCCATTTTGCACTTTTAGCCAGTCAATGAACGTAAGACAAATACATAAAAATCTGCAACGAATCGCAAGTGGAGAGAAAATCTAGAAACGAATATGGAAATTTGGAAACGAAAATGCTAAAGGGTCCAACACATAAACAGAGGCACTAGAAACAAAAACAGAAATCTAAAAAAATTATGATTACAGCTGAAACGATTTTCCAGATTGGAAACATAAAACAGAGGCAAATATTTTGAACTAGGGTTTCACACAACCCAAATAATCAAAACCCATACATCAAAATGTCGTTTTGCACATCCCAAATACAGATTTATTTGAGAAATTTCTCATAAATCTGTAATGGCTGACGACGAAATCAAATTTAGGGTTTCGCAAAAATAAAACAGAATAAGGGACTTTCGAACATTATTACATTCTGCAAATCTATAATGTCAAGCTTCTGAAATAATGGAGAGAAGTTGGATTGGAAGAGAACAGTCGAACAAGAAGCAGAAGCAGCTTGAGAGAAGGTAGCGAGTATAGGGATTTCGGAAGCAGCTCGAGAGAAGATTGCTGCGAGGGATAAGGAAATCGCATAATGAGGTAGAAATTGATTAGGGCGTTTTCGGAATATCAAATTAAACATGCGGGAATATGAATTTCGTCTCAATCAGGAATAAATAATACTTAGTATTAGGACGGCAATTGTTATTCCAAAAAGTTTGGAATTAGTATTTCCAGAGAATTATTATTTCTTTCCAAATTAGCAACCAAATAGTAAAATTTTTATCCCACCGAGAGTAAGAAGGGAATAGTATTTATATTCCCTTCAACCAAATGCGTCATTAGTATAATATCCCTAAATTTTCTATAAAATTGAATCCACTAAATCTATCGCATGGCTTAGCACATATCTATAACATATGGGTTACATCACTTAGTATAGTATCCCTAAAATTTCTATAAAATTGAATCCACTAAATCTATCACATGACTTTGCGCACACGCGCACATATATATGTTATTGAAATTTCAATTAATAAAATTTCAAC
>JAOVVI020005692.1:0-16245 GCA_028571085.2 Nepenthes alata
AAAAAGGTCTAAATTAATATTTGATTTACGGACCATCCTAAATAACAATAGGAATACCGGTATAAGCCTAATTTTTCGTTTAGATCGAGAGTCCGTATTTTACACATGCCATCGTGTGCATATTTTATTAGAGAATAATTTTATTTTCTATTTTCAGGTTTTTTCAATTGGTGGCCCTTCTCTAGCTGTTTACCGGGCCATTATACCACGATTCATCCAAAATGTTTCCCATCTTAGCCTAGCAAGAATATAATTTTCGGGATCCCATATATGCCTTTCTAAAGAATATTTATTCATTCATCTGAATCTCAAATCGTATTCTATTTTTTACCTATATTTTATACGTTATTTTCATAATTGTGAATAACATTTGACCGATTATTTATTTTCTCGTTCACTTTTATATTATTTATTATTCAGATTTATCATTACACCGTATTACATCTCTATGTTTATTTGAGGTTTTGTAATCGAGACTCATTATATAGTGAAAAATTTTTAAATTCATAGTCCAATAATTTTTTCTCATTTCTTAAAAAAAAATTTTACATAAAATATTATATTTTATTATTTACAATTATTATTTTACATTGTAAATTATTATATTATCTCCCTATGACTTGAAATAAAGGGTTCGAAAACAACCTATGTAGTGATTAGTAAATGGTTTTGTGAGCAAAGTTTTGGCATTTGAAATCCGGTAAGTGGCATCAGATATATCGAATTATCGTGTAAAATTGTTTGGACTAAATAAGGGTGGTAATAAAATTATTTGTTTGAATGGCATAAACAATGAAATATGAAATAATAAGATGAAAAACTATCATTTGTTAAAGTAATGCTTTTTATTATTTGTCACTAAAAAATCCGAATCAGAATCTGACAAGAATTGTATTTAAATATAAGTAAGTTTATGGATACATTTGATAATCTATTGACAATAATATTTACAATCACATTCACAATTAAAAAACATTCGAAAGTAATATGAGAGAACTTCAAAGTGTTTTATGCATTCAAAACGGATAACAACAAGTTACATTACTTGATGAAATTAATATAAGTGAAGTACTGAGAAGACAATTCTATAGTTGATTATCTAAATAAGTTCTAAGGATGTGCTAATTAATTAAGTGATATTGGGATTAAATTTGATAATAAATTGTTAGATTTATAATTATTGACCACACTACTAGATTTATAGAACGTTATTCAGGTCAACATTGCCAACATTCCTTCGAATTATGTGGTGATCTCATAGATAATCAAGAATACAATTCTCAATAAAGAGATGAGGAAGAGGACATAAGGCTTCATATCCTCACATTCTGAAGTACTGCTTTTCGAATCATAAGAAAGAGGTAAGAGGAAAGGTCCCAAAGAGAATGACATAAGAGGAAAGGTCTTTAAGTAATTTGAAAGTATTAAAAATGGGTAATGACATATTGTCTCATATTGAAAATTGTGGTGACATGTATTTGACCATCGATAATGTTATAAGTATACCAAAATGTTGATAATGCCAAATTTTTGATAAATTATGTAGAAATCATACAAAATGATTGAATATACTAAAAACTATACAATTGCAAAAATCGTATTCAAAACCATATATGATGGGTACAGTATAACCGGCCCAGGAAAAAAGTTTAACCGCTTTATCCAATTCACAGGCGGTTATAACCGGCGGTTAATTCTGGATAAGATTCAACCATTTTAGCGGTTGACTATGGATAAGATCATCTATCTATATAAAGACCTCATACCGAGGAGGAACAGTCGAAAGGACCAGATGAGGAAACAGCCGAAATGGCTAAAGAAAAAAGGGCCAAAAAAGAGGAAGGAAAGAGGAAAAGCTTTGCCCATCTTTAGAGCCATGTGCTCCGTTCAAAATATCTTAAAAAAGAGTCATCTCTTTCCTAGAATGAGGGAATCCAAAAGGAAGAGGATTCTCTCTCTCTATTCTTGGAAGCATGACTTTCATCTATGCTCAATCCACCACATATGCATCATCCATTTATCTTTCTATATTTTTGGAAAGACATTTGACTTGAGCGTCGGAGGGTTTATGGTAGGAGCAATTCCCCCCGACCTCTGACCTCTTATTTTTAGTTGTATTGTACAGGACTCGGATTCAAGACAATGGAGACGGATTCGCGTCAGATCAACCAACAAGAAGATCCGATTTGCGGCCCCTGATCTGTAGGATAATCCAAATTTTTGATACGCAACATTGGCGCCGTCTGTGGGAAACGGCCAAAAAGCCAATTTTGCCACTAAAAAACATAAAAACAAAACTGATGCACTTATATCAAGCATTTCGACCAGAGAAATAAAACGACATCCTAAATAAATGATGGCAGTACTCACCCTGCCATTGGCGTGTTGACGCTTGGGGGCTGGAGGCTACTTCCTATCTTCTGCGATTTTCCAGTAAGGAGAAGACGGAGGGCCAGCCAAGCCAAGCAAAATCGGTAGGCATTTTTTAGGTAAGAGATTAATACTCGCGCAGATTATACATCCGAAATACTCTAGGCTTTGTGTGCACGATATAGTCGTCAAACGCTGGGGGCTTCTCCTCAACACCGGTCTCCAACATAAAAAAAAAATTTCCCCATGGTCGATTTGACTTAGTCAAATCGGCCTCTACTCCCTTTTCCACGGCCGGTTTGACTAAGTAAAACTGGCCTCTACTCCCTTTTATAAAAAGAAAAGAAAAGCAGATCGAGCAGAACTGTAGCAGAAGAAAGGAAAAAGAACGAGAGGGAAGAGAAGGGAGAGAGGCCGGCGTGCAGAATGACTGTGATCACGGTAGTCGGAGGAGGCGATGCCAGATCTAACGCCGGTGAAGCCTTCTCCATGTTTCCCCCTCGATTTTGTGCTGCGATGTGAAGAGGAGTGAAATCGTGAAGCCTTTCGGCACGAGACCCATTTCTGTTGTCGCCGTCATCACCGAAGGAAAATCATTAAATCGAAGCAGAAGCTGCACGACAACACGAAAGCTATCCGGATTTATCTCTCGTAGTTGGCCAGACAAGCTCTCCGGGTTTTATCTCTCGAAGCTATCTTCAAAAGCTCTCGGTGCTAATCAGCAGAAAAACCTCTCCGGTATTTCCGCTGACAACTGACTGGACTGCAAGTACTCCGATTTTTCCTCTCACAGGTGCCCGCTTAGAGCACTCCGGTCAAAATTCCTCAAACCGTGCACAGAACCACTCCATCCAAAAGCAGAGCAACCCGCAAAGAATCACTCCACACAGAACCATCGTGGCGTCTGGGCACTCCACAAGAAGCACTCCGTACTTCTCTCTCACACAAATTCAGAGTTCAATGGCACTCTGCACAGGAGCACTCCGCCGTTTTTCTTCTCCCACGAAGATGCCAGATTTTCACTCCGCTCATAAAAATCACAACGGCTCCCAGGAGTGCTCATCCGCTCCGCTTGGAGGTGATCAAGCACTCCGCCTGGAATTCTGCACTCCAGAAATAGTGGTACCCCGTCGTATTTTCACTCTGAAAATGTTGGTACCCCTTCATATTTTCACTCCGAAAATATTGGTACCCTTCATATTTTCACTCCAAAAATATTGGTACCCTGTCATATTTCCACTCCGAAAATCTTGTAACCCGTCAGAATTGCACTCCGAAATTTTACACTACGTCAGAATTCCACTCTGAAATTTTGCACTCCACCCGGCACACGAAAGGCATTCTAGCAGCCTTCCACTCCAGCACTTCGTCTCTCACACAGTTGGCTCATTTTTCACTCCGGCATGAGTGTTCTGCTAATGTTTTGCTCGTGTGAAAAATTGACACCCAAACCAGCGCCACAAGCAGCTCCCTCCAGCAACAATTTTACCGATTTGCTAATCAGGCATCCAGTCGGTTGAAATCCGCGCTGGTCTAAAAGGCATTATGGGAGTTATCTTCACGCTAGTCTTAGCCCACTCTGGTGACCAAAAAGGCATTCCGTCGATTATTTCCATTTCGGCATTCCATGTGTATTTTTCCGCAGCCTAAATTTGCTCCAGCATGTCGGACCTGTGCCAGAATGTGCTCGTCCGGCCTTTCATCTTTCTGCCAATCAAAAAGCCACTTCGGTTGATTTCCATTTAGGCGCCATCCGGTTTCGGATTTGGTCACTGTTCATAATTGTATGTCGGTTCGATTTACGCCGGCATTTTGTTTCTCTACCAAGCCGATTAGTTTCACTCCAACCTTTTGTTTCTCAGCAAGTTGGCAAATTACATTCCTAACTCGTTTAGCGGCTTAAATCCACTCCATCACAAAAACTAGAGTGAGTTGGACCAGTATATCATCTCCCTGCCAGCCAGTTTCACACCTGTGTCCAAAAAGACATTTCGGCTCTCTGTCTCTCTCTCAGTTGATAGAGATACTTTGACGCCCAAATTTGTTGTTCAGCTCAGTCCGGCATTCAAATGTCACTTCGGCAGCAACTCTGGCGCCTCAGACCCACTCCGGCATTCTTCTGTTGTATAAAAAACTGGCCCAGGTTTCAGTCCGGCTTTCAATTGCCACTTTGGTAGCATTTTAGCCTATCGAGATATTCTCTGGCGGCAGAATCCACTCCGGAACTTCGTCTCTCATTCAACCAGTTTGGCATGCCATTTCAAACGGTTGAAGTGCATTCAGTCCTGAATCATATTCGTCATTTAACTGGTTTGGCTCATCAATCATATTATACAGCTCCCACATTCGAGCATCCAACTGGAGCCAGTCGACTTAATGCAACAAGTCCAAAATTCTTTGACTACGGTGTTAAGATGAACTCCAGCCAAAATACATTTCGGCCATTCTGCCGCCCACAAGACACTTTGACAGATTACCACACCAATGCCTAAAGAACTCCGAATTTCGGCTAACTCTGGACTTCGATCGATTTCGGATTTCAGCACAGATTTTTCCTAGTGGCACGAAGAACTCCAAAAATCTATCCTAAATTAATCACTCCGGACTTCAATCAACTCTGAATTTCAATCAACTCAGGCTAATTTTCACTCCGGCTCCCAAGAGTGAGACTATCAACTCCAAACTTAGGCTAACTCCGGACTTCAATCGACTTCGGATTTCAGCGCAGATTTTTCCTAGCAGCACGAAGCACTCCGAAAAATCTCTCGCAAATTTCAGAATCAGCCTTTGAAGGTGTAAAATTGATTTCAACTTCAGAACCGGCATCTTCTCTCACATAGCCGGTCCAAGTCCACTCCGGTGCGCCAGATAAAAACTGCCAAAACTCACCTCTAATATGCTTGAGAGCTCTCTTGCCAGATTATGTCACTCCTGGAGATCATCTCAATTCGGAAGATTACTCAGTTTGGATTCTTAATCCACTCTGAAGGTTTTTTCACTATGAAATTTCATCTGACTCCAGATTTTGGCAACTCCGGAGGTTTCATTTACTTCGGATTTGCCACACACCAAATTTCCCTCCGGAAGATAATTCACACCGGATTTTTAGTTCAGATTTTATTCATTTATGAATTTCCACTTCAAAAATTCAACTCAAAGAGTTTTTATTCGGGAATTCTCTTGAGTTCATATCGTGTACAATACATCCTACCATAAGTAACCGAACCTAACACAACGGCATTTGTTGACAACCTTCTAGCGGTTTTAACTGCTTCGACTTGTACCGATCACAAGATATTACGCTAGATTTTTACCCTTTAACTCCCACGTAATTGAGGTCATCCAACATTCTCAGAAAAAGGTTTGGATTGATAATCTCATAGCCCAAGCAGCCACTAGCGACAACACATGACGGTGATAGGAGAATCGATTCAGTCATTAAATACTGATAAAAGTTAACAACATGGCACACCATCTAATTTGAATACAAAGCGGCTCAAAGGAAGTCAAATTTTAAACCTCGGTTACATCACCGAGCGGCGCAAAGGAGGTCAAATTCTAAACCTCGGTTACATCACCGAGCGGTCCAAAGGAGGTCAAATTCTAAACCTCGGTTACATCACCGAGCGACCCAGAAGATGTCAAATTTTAAACCTTGATTACATCACCGAGCGGCCCAAAGGAGGTCAAATTCTAAACCTTAGTTACATCACCGAGCGGCCTAAAGGAGGTCAAATTTTAAATCTCGGTTACATCTCCGAGCGGTCCAAAGGATGTCAAATTCTAAACCTCAGTTACATCACCGAGCGGCCCAAAGGAGGTCAAATTCTAAACCTCTGTTATATCACCGTGCGGCTTAAAGAATGTTGAATTCTAAACATCGGTTACATCATCGAGCAGACCAAAGGAGGTCAAATTTTAAACCTCGGTTACATCACCGAGCGGCCCAAAGGATGTCAATATTTGAAAATCAAAATTTTCAAAGATGGCAAGTCAATAAAGTCGAACAAATAACGTCCCATCAGAAACATGCCGGGGGTTAAAAATTTCAAATCACCAGACATGGGGGCTAATGACGGGTTTGGTAAACCCGACCCAGGAAAAAAGTTCAACCGCTTTATCAAATTCACGGACGGTTATCACCGACGGTTAACTATGGATAAGATTTAACCACTTCGGTGGTTGATTATGAATAAGATCCTCAATCTACATAAAAACCTCATCCCAAGGGGAAAAAGGAGGGGGAACAGGAGAAAGACGCAAGGAAAACGGCCGAAAACCTCCAAAAATGAAGATGAGCGAAATGGCCAGAGTGATAATCTATCTTAAGGAGGCCAGCCTTCCATCATCCCAGGTGGTCAAAATAAACAGGCAGAGAGCCCATAGAAAAGATCTTTCCTCTTCCTCTAAGAGATCTCCCTTCTAGTGATTAATAATAATTTACAAACTTCCTCATGAGGCTTACTTTTAAGTCGTTTACCGGTTGAACGCAACAAAATACTTCACCCACCAAATATGTATCATCAATTTATCTTTCTATATTTTTGGAAAGACTTCTGACTTGAGCGTCGGAGGATTTACGGTGGAAATAATTTTTGCCGACCTCTGACTATTAGTTTTCAGTTATGTTGTACAAGATTCAGATTCAAGATTATGGAGACAGATCCGCATCAAATCGACTAAAATGAAGATCCCATTTGCTGTCCGAATCCGTAGGACAATTCAAATTTTTGGTACATAATAATATATATATAAAGATATATAATTATTATATAACTCAATATTCAATTATATTTAATACAAATTTGATGATTTTGTAAATAATTATTAATGATATAAAATAATATAATATTTCTAATAATTAATAAAGGTAATCGAATTAAGATTTAAATTTATTTCAATTATAAATTAATAAAAACTAAATATTAAGTTGTGTATTTTATTATATCATAGTCTTTCATTTCAAGGAAACAAAAAAAATATCTTATTAGTCATTTAAATGGTTTTTGTTTCTTTTTTCAGATGCTTGTGGAGATCAAACTCAAGAGAGTAAGACAAAAGCTTTCATCTTTGTTTGAACATGAAAATGTTAAATTATTTTATTTATTATGTTTGGATACTTCACATAAAAAATAATTTTTTTAAAAAAATATTTATTTTATCATATCTTTTTTCTAAGGTAATTATTTTTTTTATATTTTTTATTAAAATTTAATATTAATGGGGTTTGTGATTCAAATTCAATCATTACAAACTTTATCAAAATGGGACCTGATTTTAAACTTAAGATCGTTAATTGATTAATGGATTAAAAAAATATCTATGCTTATGAATAAAAATAAAAATAAAAGAAAAATATCTTTCAAAAAATTTATTTTTTTAATATTTTAAATACAACCAATCAGATCACTTTAAAAAATCTTTTGTAAATATCTGCAATACTAAATCCAAACGGGCACCACGTGGTGGACTATCATCAAGAAGGAGTTTGATGAGGGGTTTGCCTTAACGTGTGGACATCACACTTCTCCCTGTTCACCTACACGCTACGATTTCCCCAAATTACACAACTCTCGCTTCTCGTTCTATCTCGATTGATCTCTCTATCTCGATCCTCGTTCTTCTATTTTTTTCCTCTTTAGGATCAGCATAAATATAGATATTAGAGATCAAAGCTGCTGGTCTTTTGGGGGCTAGTTATATGAACATCGGAACCCAAATTGTTGATTGCAGAAACCCCACCATTCTCTTACTAGCACTTTCGAAGCTTATCAACGCAGTGGGCCGCCATGGCCGCAGTTACAAAGCTCCAAGTGTACCCGGAAATCAGACTGCCGGTCCGGTCGGAATTCAGCCGGAAATGCATGAATCCTAACTCGATTCAGTTACTGGGCCGCTGTGGGAGGAATTGCCGCGGATTGTATAGGCAAATATGCAGGTCGTTCAAGGAAGGGAATGACTTTGAAGAGAAAGAGAAAGGGGCTGTGGATTTTGAAGGCAACGGTCCTGGTGATCTGAAGGAGGGAAGTGGAAGTGCGATTTTAAGCTCTCTCAAGTCTGCGATTTTGAGTATTTCTAAGTGGCCTTCGTCTTCTGCCGAGGGATATCGGAACAAATCGGCGGAGCTTGAAGAAGTTTTCTTCTCTGTGAGTTGTCATTGTTATGATTCAATATTTAATTATTGATTTGCGATTTTAAAATTCGGTTTCACGAGGGAACTACTACAAGCATCTTAACTGTGCAGATCTCCCATGGCTTATGAGCGAACTGTTGAATAGATCCTTAAAGCAGTACGGAAATTAGACCTCGTCCTCGTCATGTGGCTCTGAATTATGTTAAAATCTAGATCTGCATCTTATAAAACAAAATGGAAAAAAAGGGTATTTGCTATGGGGTGAGTCTCGGCTTTTTGTTAGAGTGTAAAGCCAATCCTGCGCCTTATCTGATAGGTTAAACCTTGGGGATGAGTCAGTACAAGATACGCCTTTTGACCAATCGGTGCAGGGATTAAATTGTGAGATTTGCTAGCTTCTTAAAGTTTTAGCTTTATATAGTATTGATAGGATGTTGTTGAGGTTGACACCCCTTGTGAACGTGGATCGTCTACTCTCTCATTTTCTTTTTTCTGTTTTTGGTGTTTTTGTTGTGGAGACGTCCAATTGACCTACCTTTGCTTTTCATTTACAATTCGTTGGTTAGGATTGACTTGAATAATTTTTCATTAGGTAGTATAGGATCAATGATTGGATTAATACTAACCATTAAATTGTAATTGAATAGTTGAAATGGGGTAATTGGATGGTTTTTCAATTACCCCGTGCAGAGGATCCAGCACCCACTTTTTGTTTGTTTGTAAATTCCATAATTTTTCTGTGCAATGACGGCAGTGACCTTTCCAAAAGTCAGCTCTGTGAGCATTTCGTCTGAATGGTTTCAAATTGATGCAAATTTGAAGATCAATAGTGATCATTGTTTTTTAAACTCATATTATGTTGTTGCTGCTAGATGTGCAGCTGTTTTTGAAGTGAAATTAATTTTGAATGCTGTTGGTTGTTCCAAGAATGTGAATTCCTGCCTGCTTTACTTTTTTTTGTATTTTAATTATTTTAAGTTCTTTTTCTACGGTTGGGGTGTGGGATGGGGTCTTGTCCGGAGATATTCACAAATTTGCATGCCAGTAGTGTTTTTCTGCTTTACCTTGTTATCTTGATTGGCTTCCAGGAGTATTTACTGGGATTTTGATTCTATTAGTTGTCACTGATATGTCTTATATACTTTGGGTTTTTTACATATCTCTATTCCTCTCTCAATGGATAGATTGCCCTTCAAATTGGAAGATACATTGTGACCATGATGAGCACTGGGGTCATTCTTTTAACTGGTTTTCAGATGTCAGGTAAACATACTTGCAGTTATATAGTATAGATGCACTTCTTATAGATTTGTGTATTCACTTAGATGCTAATTACATCATTTGAAAATTGTGAAGGTGGAGATACTCAAATGAATCACTTGATTTGGTATAGCTGGCTTGGAGGGATTATCATCGGAACTATGGTAGGTGCTAACATGGTTTTGGATGAGCACAGTCGAGCTGGCCCTAGAAATGTGGTCATAACGGGGAGGTAAGGCTCTCTCTATCACCGTCTCGACACCCAATCACTACACATCCTCACCCTAAGAAAAAAGTGAGTACAAATAGCAAATAGGAGAACAAGAGAGCCTTTCCAGTTTGTTGAAGAGCCAATGCTGTAGATCATATTCTACTTTGCTGCTAACTTTCTCCTTAATTAGCTTCTTTTGTTGGGGTACAAGGAAGGGTCCTATGTAAAGGGACATTTCTATTTGAAGTTGTAGGGAATATGTCTTACCTATCTTTAGTTTCAGGGTCCATTTGAATTGCGAAATTAAAATTTAAAAAATATGTCTAATTTTAATTCTATTGGAATTGAAATTAGGTAGAGTTTCAATTCTATTGTTTGGATTTTATGATAAATTACATTTCTGAGAGAAAAGAATAAAATTGAGGTTTGATTAATTTTTTAATCTATATTTAAAAATAAAAGAAGTAAATAACCTAATATAAATTCTAAACATTTCATTTTTAGATATAGGTAATTTGTAATAAATGCATATTATTTTAATATATATTTAGATAATATTCTTTGTTAAAGTATTGGCTTTTAAGTTTTTAAATAATACTTTTATATAATATTTTTTTAAAAATAAATTAAAAAATAGAACCATGGTCGGCCCATCTTTATCTAACCTAAGTAATTGAATATATTTTATCTAGTAAGTCTCACATTGTTTAATTTTGTTATATTTAATTGATAGATAATTTTCGATATCGGAATTACAAATTTTTACTTTTTCACTAAATATTATAAAGAATTATCATAGACTATTTTTCAATTCAAAAGAACTGGAAGATGAAATTAGAATTCTAATTTTGCTTGATGCTAAACAACTGAATTGGAATAAGGTATAGATTTCTAATTCAAATTCCAAAACCGGGGCCCAATTTGTTGTCCAAATGGGGCCTCATAGAATTCCCAGATATATTGATTTGCCTCCTACGGTTATCTTCTTGAAATTTTCATATATTTGTCCTTTATATTGTCTTGAGGAGGTTATCTGGAAGTACATATAGTGGATTGCTGACTTAGTACTCTTATTTTTTAATGCAGTACAAGGGGGCTCGGCAAAGCACTTGCTCGGGAATTTCTTCTTTCTGGAGATCGAGTGGTCGTCGCTTCCCGCAGGTTGTGTTCTCAAGAGCATATTTGGTCTCCTACTTCTTCCTGTATATCTCGCTTTTTTCTGATGGACATCTTCCTGTTTCTTAAAATGCATTGTCCTGAAGGCAGTGCTGACTCAGTAGATGCGACTGTGAAAGAGCTTCAAGAGAACCTTAAGGAAATGATGGTGGTTGATCGGAAGACTTTGGAACATGCAAAAGTGGTTGGAATAGCTTGTGATGTTTGTGATCCCAATGATGTGAAGAACTTGGCCAAATTTTCTGCAAGCGAACTAGGGTCAATTGACATATGGGTGAGTGATTTGGCTCTTTCTCCTGAAGCATGTCACAGTCAACCAGCTTGTGAATGTTATATATACATATTTTCGAGTGTGTCCCAATATAAAGTCTCCATTTTCCTAGAATAGACTATTTTTAACCTATCTTTCCTGTTACACCCTTTGTTTGGATAATTTAGGCATGATTTTTTACTGTTCTAGGGAGAAATGAATCCAGTGGTGGATACCATTTTGACTATTCCAAATTGCTTATTTAAGAGTGAACATGGAAGAGCATAAATCGGATGCATGCAGCTATTCTATTTTGTCTTATCTTGCAATCTGATATATGTTTATCCTGCAAATGTTTAATCCCATGTTGATCGATAAGTAGGTACCAGTTCCATTAATTTACACACTAATATACCAGTGGTTTATTCTTCAAATGCTTGACAGATTAACAATGCTGGAATGAATAAGGGTTTCAGACCCTTACTCCAGTTCAGTGATGAAGATGTTCAACAGGTAAGCTTAATCCCTGCTTCTGCTTCCTGTATTCAGGAAGTAAAATGCTAAACCATTGATTGTCCTCGGAAGATTTACTAATCAAATACAAAAACAATAAGATCTTGCCGACAGAATTGTCATGCTCTTTTCTACAGTTCCAATAGTCAGTGTGACGATGACCGGAACTATGATATAAACATCTTAACCCAGTTTACTCATTATAGCTTCATATACACCTTCCCATTTTCTGCTAAGTTGGTTGTCTAAATAATTGGTTTTCTTGTAAAATCAACCTAATCCACTCGATGAGAATCAAAAAACAGTAATGTTCTCAATCTCCCTTCCCACTTCTCACATTGGTTGTACCCATGGATGAAAATATCAGTCTTGGCATTCGTCAAAGTCATATTGGTATTTAATATGTCAGATTATATTAATTGATATCAGATATATTGGAAGAAAAAATTTTCAATAATTATAAGTTAATAGAAAAATATCGACAGATATATCTGTCAAATATCATTTATATTTGCCGATATTAAAAAAATATCAGGTAATATATTGTTAATGCAGTAATATATCACGATTTTATTGAGGTATTTGATGGTCTAATACCAATACAGATCGGCCAATATTTCCACCCATTATTGTAACTAATAACTATCATGGCGGGGATTCAACTGATTGCATCTTTTTGGAAGTGTTCAATATCAATGTACACAAAAATTTTGAAGTGGTTGAACATTATCTGGTATCACGTGTCACTATACGAACTTTGAGGGCCAAAAACAAAAACTTTAGAATTGCTGGTACAATGGTGTCTTTGAAAGCGACAGTGTGCCAGAATTATATTCTTAATTTTATTTGTAGATTGTCTCGACAAATTTGATTGGATCTATACTCTGCACAAGAGAAGCCATGCGGGTCTTGGGAGGTCAAGATAAGGGTGGCCACATATTTAACATGGACGGTGCAGGCTCAGGAGGTTCTAGTACTCCATTGACAGCTGTGTAAGCTCCAAATCGAATTTAAAACTGCATTATGGTTACAATTGCTAAGAAAGTGAGGAGTTAGCTGAGAATTATCTGCGATCAGTGCAGGGGCATTTCATCCATCTCTTTTATGATTTTCATACTTATTATCCCCTTTGACTTGCAGCTATGGATCAACAAAGTGTGGTCTGAGGCAGCTTCAGGCTTCTCTTTTGAAGGAGAGCAGGCGCACCAACATTGGAGTGCACACGGCATCTCCAGGAATGGTGCTGACAGATTTACTACTGAGGTGCGTTAAGGCATACAGCATTTTCTGAAATGTCGTGATGTGACTTCAGCTGTTAACGGGTTTTATGGGAATTTTAAAATTGGGCCATAATTTCATATTTAAGCAAAAATTTAAATCGGACACATGAACTCAGTTAAGCTTGTTGGAACTCAAGACATTTGCTGTTTGCTCTAAAGTGAATGATTATAAGTCGTAAGACCTAGAATCAAACAAAATATGACATATGTACAAGTTAAAAAGCCAAGTTTTTGTTTTTTTTTCCTTACTTCTCACCTATAGGTTCTGTCGCGCGCCTGCGTGTGTGTGTCATTGACAATCCATTTGTCATTGACCGTCGATCTTTTGATGTCTGATGTTGTGCTAACATCTGAAATTCATCATATACTTTTGTCTTCAGCGGTTCAACTCTAGAAAATAAACAAATGTTTAACATCATTTGTGAGCTCCCGGAGACTGTTGCTAGAACTCTAGTTCCACGCATGCGAGTGGTAAAAGGTAGTGGGAAAGCCATCAACTACTTGACGCCACCAAGAATATTGCTTGCTCTAGTCACTGCATGGCTGCGACGAGGCCGGTGGTTTGATGATAAGGTAATATTAGTATCATCCTACTTCAGCATGGACTCATGAAAGCACACTTTGGCCAATACGCTCGAATAACCATTTTTCATAATGAGAATTTAAATATTTTGTAGTAGTTTCATTAAATCTTATATTTTTCCTGGTAATCCAGATAATAAGTGGAAGCATAAATTGAAACATTTTTTGGTGGTGATTGAATCTACATCAAGCTGTAGATGTTCCGAGATGTGAGAATATTTGTTGGGCTTGTGCCATTTGCAGCCAAGTTCTTGAGCACTTGTTCATTTAACAATAAAATTCCTAGGAGCTGCATTTGGGGAGATGTTAGTGTCTTTTCATATGTCCAATATTGAAGATTTCATTATGACAACTTGGGCAAATAGTATTATAAGATAGGTTTAACATATTTCAATGAGTTATAATTTTAGTCGTCTAAGTTTTTATGATTATAGATCCAATGCCTTGGTTTTTGGTTTTTTGTTATAAGAAAAGAGAAGGTGTTCACAAGTTAAACTATAAAAATAGTCTCTCCATACTTCTGGGATATCTGATTTTGCTGCATTCATTACATTTCAGGGAAGGGCATTATATGCAGCAGAGGCGGATCGAATTCGAAACTGGGCTGCAGATCGTACTCAATTCTCTTTCACAGATGCTATGGAGATGTACACCGAGAACACTTGGATTTCCGTATTCTCACTGTCTGTCGTCTGCGCTTTCATCATCCTCTCAAGCACCACAGGCAGTTCTTTTCCCGGCACCTGATGTTTGCTTCTAGATCTCACAGCCGCCTTCCGAGAAGGCATTGGAGAGGCGGCAGGGAGATGCCCTCTTCAAATTTAGTGGTGAAATGCAATCTATATACTAACATCTGAAGCACAGGGATTTCAACGTTACAGATTAGGCTATGAACATGATTTTCATCGCGTCCAAATCAAAGATGAAAACTTTACTTGATTCTAAATGATTGGAAAATTATAGGGAGGGATTGAGTTTTTGCCCAGTTAGATCAGCTCTGTGGGTTTTATAGATGGCACTGTACAGAACTGGTGTGCATTTTGGAAGCATTTCATTCTTCATTGATATGATCTGTAACATTTACAATCTCCTGTGTTCCGAGTAAAAATTTATTTTTATTTCTGTTTCATTCATTTGCTGTCAATAATGTATTTAAGAAAAAAATAATATTTTTAACTTTATCAAAAATAATATTAAATAAAATTCGAAATTTACTAAAAATTATAATTATGAGAAAAAAATTTGTGGCCTAATTAAATTTTCAATCAATATATAAACCAAGAAATAATTAACCCAATATAAATTTTAATTTCATAAAATATAAACATTATGTAAGTATAAATTTATAAATATAGATATAAATTTAGTAGATAGTTCTAGACGATGTTCTAAAGGATTGTACTAATGTGGAGTCTCTTCTAATCACAGCAATTCTAACTCTGGTCAATAGTTTGATTGTGTTTGATAGACTGGTTGTTCGGCTTGAATGGTATGTTAATATTAATTGATCAAGAAATTAACTCGATATGGAGGGTTGCCATATAGTTTGATAGCCCGTCCTCATTAACTCGTCTCTTATAATCTACCTGCATTAATCAAAGACAGTTACACATTGACTATTTTAATTTTTAGATAATTCAATCATTTAATCACTCGACCACTCCGTCATTAAGCTTATCACCAAAGTATTCAAATTTAAGCCAACTAATGGAGGCTCGATGATTGGATTGGGTGACTGATAATTCCATCTCTGACAACTTGAACTCATTATCTTGATCTTAACCCAAGACTAACGAGTTTGGGTTAGCCTGAATTTTAGCGGATCCAACATATTTAATCTAGTTTTATCATATGTAAATTACTCATAAATCTTAATATTAAAATTGTCACATGCTAGTTTTTAATTTTAATGAATTAAAATTTAAAGGTAAAAATTTAATTTCCTATATATGGTGTTAAATAATAAAATTGAAATTAAATTTAAAATTCTAATATTAATTTCAAATTTCAAGTCTTTTTTTTTGGCTAGCTACTTTTGTACAATATAAATATATTAGCATCTCATCAAATTTAAAATCTTAATTAAAGTTATGAAAATTTATTAACTGTATGAAGTCTTTTAACCTATATACATATCATATTATATGAAAATTTAATATGCCATTTTTAACTTTTTCAAACAAATAAAAAATTTAATCCTAAGTTAAAAACTTGATAAAATATGAATATTCATTGCATTAGATTGAAATTCAATTCAAATTGCTTAAATCTTCATTTACTATTTTTCATAGGAAAAACATCAATATATCATTAAAAATAAAAAAAATGATTATGTAATAAATAAAAAAAGAAAATATTTCAAAAGAAATTCCTAGTTCTTTGTACCGGCAAGCAATATAAATAATATTTAAAGTTTAGTACAAATGACCAGAAAATCAATAGGGTTTATGGACCAGCGTGACGTCATTAA
>JAOVVI020005693.1:0-16241 GCA_028571085.2 Nepenthes alata
CCGGACTGCGCTTGCTGAATGGTAGTCTCGTCTCTGTGGTCGAGTTTCCCAGTTATTTTAGTGCTGCCACTTGGGGCAATCTGTCACATATAGCAGGTTCGTCCGGTGATTTAGTCTCCCAGCACTTCTCCGACACTGTAGGGTGTTGAAAATTTTATTTTTAGTGTGAGATTAAGGTGACCGCCCCGAACGCTGTTAAGAAGGGCCTGCCCAGTGTAGCATTATACACAGAGGGTAGGTCGACCACCAGAAAAATGAGGGTTCAACTTGCTATTTTTGGATGCGTATCCAAGGTGACCTCCAACTAGATGGTCCATTGTACGGGCACGGGGCTCGTTATTGAGGTCGTATAATGGGTCTTCGGCAGGTTTTAGTTGGTTCTTTTGTAAGCCTAATCTGAAGAAAGCATCCAAGTAAAGTAAATCATGAGAACTTTCATTATCAATAAACACTTACTTTAGTTGGTAGTCTACACTACCGTCTGAAATGAGTGCGGATACAACAAGGGGATCAACATGGGGGGACGCTACATGCGCTAAGTCATCATCACTAAAGCTGATGGTGTTTCCCGTCGTGCACTGCTTCTTCCTCCCAGTCTGCTGCTCCTTACTGCCAGATGTGTTTTTAGCGGGTCGGGTGGCAACCATGCTGACCACCCCTACTGCAACTCAATTTCGAGGAGGAGTCCGTTCCTGCCCCTCTCCGTAAGCCGGCCCTTGGTCCCTGATGTATTTGCTGAGGTGTCCTCTGCGAACTAGCTCTTCAATCTCCCTCTATAGAGTCTTACAGTCCTCCGTTTCATGCCCAGCAGAGCGGTAAAAGTCACAGTATTTTGACTGATTTCTAGAGTCCTTTTTCAGTGACTTTGGCCACTTTAAACATTTTTTTCCGCATATTTGTATGAGGATATTGGAGCGGGTGTCCGTCAAAGGAGTGAAACTGGTGGGCCCGTAGTCTCTACGTTCTGGGGGCCAGCTCGGCGTTGCTTCTGGCAGGAGTGCTCTCCACCATTGTACTTCCTCTTCCCTTCTCCAGGGAAGGATCAAGGTTGATCTGCCCATTTGGGATGTTTTGTCTCGTTGGCCTCTTTTGCAGCTGCGTATGTCTATGTAATGGACTCCGCTTCTCAGAAAGTTTAGGGATTCTTGTGGGCCAGATACTTGAAGAAGTCCCCATAGGTAAATGTGGAGATGAAACTGCCCACCTTTATCTCCTCCGTAATCTTGGAAATTTGTCTGGCCTCCGTCACGAAACAGTCCAGGAATCGTCGCGTATTCTCTCCCATTTTTTGCTTGAAGTGGGAGAGATGCCACGACTACTTCTCTTCCCGTCGGCTCGAGGCGTACTGAGCTAGGAAGAGATCCGTGAGGTCACAAAAACTGTCGACAGTGCCTGAAGAGAGATGATGAAACCAGATTCAGGCATCTCCCTTCATGGTGAGTGGAAAGCAGTGACACATCGCTGAGTCCTCCAGCCCTTGTAGACTTAGATGGGTGTGGAAGTGATCCAGGTGGTCAACTGGATCACTTCTTCCATAGTATGAGTCAAGGGATGTCATCTTGAACTTCGTGGGGGAGTGGACGGCTCAAGATCTCTGCCGTGAAAGGAGATCAATCAAAATCGATGACATGCTCCTCGTCCTAGAATATGCGGTTTCAGATTTTATCTACTCGCGGATCTGCGCGAGTGGCGTTGCTGATCTTTTAGAGTTGAGGAAAGCCCTCAACTCCGTTTTCTCTCCGAAGGGTTCAGCTGCCGGTTGGCTACTACCTTCAATAGATCTGGCAGTCCTAGAGGCTCGCTCCTGGACTACGTTGTTATCTTCTGCCCGAGAGTATCAGAAATTTCTTCTTTCCGGGCTTTCTCTCAGGGACGTGCTCCCGGAGCGTTCTTCAGGCCTATTGTGGCTAGGAACACAGGAGGACGCTAGAGCCGAAGTGTTCCCGGCTTTCTTGGGCCTTTTAGCAGGCATATTTTTTCCTATGGCCACCTCTTTTGATGGCCGATGTAGGGATAACTGCTGGAGGAGCCGCCTGAAGCCTTTGCTCATTCTGAGAGCAAAGTATCTGGAGCAGACGTGTATTAGCCTACATCTGCTCCATCAGTTGTTGAAAATAGGGCGGTGGTACTCCGCCCGTATCCCCGTTGACCGTGGCACTAGCTGTGTGGTCTTGGTCGGGGTTGGCAGCATCTATAGTTGGATCGTTAGCTTGGACTCTCGTGTTCACCATTATAGAGTGTGAAGGTAAAAGAGAGCGTTGTGGAGATTTATGGTTAGCTTTTGTAAGCATTTTCCACAGTCGACGCCAATGATGCGTACCTAGATCCGAACTTCGAACGGATTCAGATTCGTCTGGATGGTTGAGCCTATTTCATTTCTTGAGTGCGAATCCTGCACACCACTAAAAAGCACAGGAGGTCAGCGTGTCGGCGGAAAGTTGTCCCACCGAAAATACTCGGACACTCAAGTGAGTAAACAACCTTCGATGATCGAAAGGTAAAAGTAACTGAGAACTGTGAGAAGAGAAAAATGATAGGAGTGAACGGATCTCCAGATGTAAGAGAGGCGAAGGCCGTCGTCTTGAATTTGGAGGGTGGGAAGGCAGTGAACGGCCATCGGTAGCACGTTGTTTGCCTTAGGTTTTTTCTTTGAGTTCCGGCAGAGAGATGAAGATCGTCTCTGTTAGCGTTTGGTGCGTGTGTTTGTGTCACCGAAAGCATATGCAATTGAAAGTATAACCGAAAGCATGCTAGTGTAATTGAAAGCGTGCCTTGAATGATAATTGAAGGGCTTATTTATGATCGAGAGGACTATCTTCCTTCTTTGGAAGGAATGATCCCCTCTGTGATTTTTGGCTGGCTAGTCTTTTGGAGCAGATGCCAGTTGCCAAGCTGAACGAGACAGATTGCTTCTGAGGCGGCCAATAACTTTCCAAGCCGGTCACCTTCTTTTTGGGCATGTTACCTTTGAAGAGCCATAGTTGACAAGGAATTAAAAAAATCTGGCGCCTTCCTTATATGAAAGGCGCCAATTTTGTCAATGTCCATTTTGGGTGTCAGCTGGGATAGTAAAAGATACATGAAAAGTCGTTGTTAACTGCCTGATGGATCGTGGGCTCAAACGGACCAGGCCCGTTACTATAGATAAGCCTCTTTGGGCCCACCGTGAAGCAAGTAGACGGTCAACGTTTGAGTTGACCATCTACGCGCGCGTTGGTCGCCCGAATGGTCAGCGTTGACCGTCTTGGGCCTTTCATCTTATAGACCTGTTCTCCAACTGAATCGTTAAAATATTGACCGACCTTCATGAGTTTCCGTTGACTTTTTGGGCTAATCTATTATTCGTATACCCATCATATGTGATTAAAATTAGATTTTCCAATTTGTCTTTTCCTATCGACCCAAATTTTTGAAGAGTTTGGCTAATATATATTAATATTATAAATAAATAAAATAAAATAATCATATTTAATTATTTTTTTAGATTTGATATAATCATTGGTCAATGCGATCGATTCGGGACCATGAGTCCGGATTATAAATATATATATTTTTTATATTAAATAAAAATAAATTTTTAAAAATTATTTTTAGTTGATTATATTTTTATATAATTAGTAATTTTTACAAAAAATATTTTTATTTAAAACATAATTAAATAGTATTTTAATTTATATACTATAATTTTAAAATATTTTATATATTATAATATTTTTATGTAATTCTAAGATTTTTAAATAAAATACTTAACCCAAACCAGTCCCATTTGAATTTTATATGGATTCTATTTTGGCTTGGGTGACTAGGTCATATTGAATTTAATCGAATTTAACAGTCACAAAATTTTATCTAAACTCATGCCATTGTTTTATTATAATTTTATTTTAATCAAACCTGATTTATGTTAAGAAGAAATAAAAAATATTTTAAAATAATTATTATTGGATAACAACCAAAAAAAATACTGCGAAAGTATTAATATTTTTTATTACTTATTTTGGGTGAAAAATAAGTACTTTTAAAATGTCACTTGACCAATTAAACTGTTTAATGACATTTCCATTAAAAATAATATAAAAATAAAATTTTTATTTAATTCTACCAAATATAATGATAATTTCATATTTTTTTAATAAGTATTAAATAGTATCATACATTAATAATTCATATAAAATGATATAACGTAAACATTCTTCGAACTGATTGTCATATAAATATGTCTATTTTTCATGCTTATACAGTTTAAAATTTAATTTTCAAGTTATATATTATTTTTCATATAATATGTATTAAATAGATAAAAAAATTATTATTAAAATTATTAAAATATGTCTAGCAAAATTTTCACTTTTTTTATATTACAACTTAATTGGTTGGTAAAAAATCAAATATTACTTCCCAGGAAAGTTTTAGAAGATCAAAATCATATTCCAAATTATTAAATTATCATTATAAATGTTATTGTTTGAAAAATGCGAAATTTGATTTCTCAGCCCCTTCTCTCTCTCTCTCTCTCTCTCTCTTAATAAAATGGTAGATAAATAATGATTTAATCTCTGTTTTTTGATAATTATTTCTTACATATAAAAAATAAAAAATATCTAAAAAATATTAGTATTTGTATTTATTGAGTTAAAAATATTTATTTATTTTGAAATAATTATTTTGTATAAAATATTAAATATAAAAATAAATATTTTATTAGTAATAAAATGATAATAAAATTTTAATTCCCACCAATGAAATATAATATAAAAAACTTAGTTATCTCAAATATATTTTATGCATATTTCCATTAAATAGTGGACTTAATAAGGAAATATCTTATTTGATATAATAGTAAATAACTATATAAAATTATAATATTTATTTAATCTAAATAAATAAACATTATAATAATATTCTAACTTGCCCACTATACAGCTTTCTTCAACCAAAAATTACTCTATTTTCTAATAAGAGAAATGTTAAACCTCTCACTAATTTACAGCTCCTTTATAATTTACTATATATTATATATATATATATATATAGTTTTAATTTTTTATTTTAATAAGACTTACAAAACAAAATTTTATTATAGATGAGTTATAAAAAAATAAAAACATTAAAATTTTAATTTATATATATATATATTCTAAACTATTATGAAAGTTCATCACCTTCACATTAAAAATATTATGAAATGATGTAATATTTAATTTATTTATGTTAGTGAGTGTACATAAAAAAATGTTTAAAGTATATTGACTCGCTTTAGGTTGACTCTTACAGTACGTTTAGTTGTTATAATAGAATAAGTCAAAATAGAATAGTTATTTCAGGGAATAAAATAAAATTAGAATAGAGTTAGAATTGTTATTCTTATATTTGATTATTGGAATAGAATAAAGTTTGAATTAATATTCTATTATTTGGTTCGTAAAATAGTATTAGAAATAATGTGAGAATAATAATAATAATAATGATAATAGTAATAATAATAATAATTATAATAATGTGTAATAATAATAATAACAATAATAATAATAATAATAAATAATAATAATAATAATAATAATAATAGGGAGAACAATTTCAAAATATTACAAAAGTTGTGTGAGAATTACAATTCTCAAATTATTGGAAATAAATAATACCAATATCCATTATGTAATACTCTTTCTTTTGAATTCAAAAATAAATATTTTTCAAAAATATTTATTCTCGGATTATTTTGCAATCAAACACGAAAATTATAATTCCCGTAAAATTAGGGCAGAATAGAATTTTTATTCTGGGCTATCAAACGTGGGGGTTATTGTTTTAAGTTGTTTGAACTACAAAAATGAGCACTTATCATATGACACAGGTTTATATTTAAAGGCACACGTTTGGATATAAAACCGCATATATAATAAGCCAAATTTAAATGAAAAATAATAAGAAGCCAGAAATTAAAAAATCCAACTCTTAAGTTTACTCTGAAAAGGGTGAAGTCTCATGCCAGGACCCAATAAACCATGTAGAGGTGGGCCAGCTTGGGCCTAGTATGACAATTTCACATATAATATGCTCTGCATATATAAAATTTATCATCAATAATATATTTGGTTATTAAAATAAAATAAGATAAGAATAAAATAATTATTGTCTGAGAATTGAATAAAATAAAGATAGAGTTAGAAATTTTTATTTTTATACTTAGTTATTAAAATAAATAAGTTGATAATTAGTATTTTAATATTAATATATGGTTATAGTATGAGAAATAATGTAAAAATTTATGTTAATATCGAGGCTCATGTGTGATTTTAATCAAACCTAAATTTTAATACAAACAACAAGTCTCCAGTCTAATGTTTGTTTATCAAATTAAATTTGTTATGTAAAAATCCAATTAAGCCGACAAAAGTTCCACACAAATAGAGGGTTGCCAAGAGAGGGAGAAATCCTGATTTTCACGGTACAGGAGCTCACCAGCGGGCTGAAGAGGAGGAAGTTGCTCATCGAATCTAAGTGAAGTTGAAAGCCGGCGGGGAGAGCGGCAGGCGGGGAGCTGGGTAACATCTGTCATCTGTGTGCGCTTGTTAGTTTGCGCGCATAAGGGGGGGCAAATGTTGCCGAGTAGTGGCCGCTGCAACGGCCACTCGCAGTACGGCGGCGTGGTGGGGACGGCCGTCCGGCGACTGAGGAATGTCCGACGCCGATCGTGTAGCGGCGGGGACGGAATCAGAGACGCAGAACGTCATGGCGGGCCGCCGCCTAGGGCTTCTCGTTACGCCAACGATAGCGTACAGGAGACGGAGAGGGCGCCTGTTACGGACTTCGACATTGCCTACTTTCAGTCTTACTCCCACCTTGGCATTCATGAGGAGATGATAAAGGTCCGTTTCTTCCTGTGTCTTGTTGCGTTTTTTTTCTCTAACTGCGAATTATAGAGGTGAAGGAATCAATGTTGGACTTATTGGATCCTTAGCAATTCCTGCGAGGATTGTTGTACCTGTCTTTTTTATTCTGGAAGCAGATAATTGCTCTTGCCAAGGAATCGTTAGCTCCGACGCCCTATCTATTTGATATTTGAATTTCTCTTGCTTTCTGAGCGATGCAGTGGTCTTTCTTTCTTAATGTCCTTCATTGTTATTTTACTCTGCTGAGAAGCATTGTCTAGAGTGCCGATTCATTGCGCTTCCAGTGAAAGTAATCATCAGTTTTGTTTCTATAATCCTCAGCGGAGTGGGTTCTTTTTGGGATATGAAATGGGCATTATATTTGAATTAACCATGGGGTTTTCTTTTTACTTGGTGTTGACTGAAAGATAGAGTTTTTCATAGTTGCCTGCATCTTATGTTTTATAAATGCGATTGACATTGTTCATGAAAGGAGTTCCATCTGTTAACCTCCATGATATGTTTGTACTGCAGGTTTTTTTTGACCATCTCATAATAATGTTAGGCCTTTCCCCTGCTTCCCCTAATTTCTTTTCCCTTTCTAATTTGTAGGTTAGTGAATGGAATTCAATGCCTGATCAATGCTCATATAAGATTAACCGCAGCCACACTGAGGGAACTACAACTGAACACCTGAAGAAACATTTAAAAGAACTTGGGCTACAAACTGTCTGTCTTTCCAACCAAATTTGCCAATACCAGTACAAATGGTTTTATTAAGTTTGATGCTGCTCTGATATATTACTTTCTTTGATGCTTTTAACTGGACGACTCCTTGTCCTTTAACATAGCAATTTGTTATACCCCTCTCCAATAAAATTTATTCATTCACATCTGAGAGAGTTGAGATCTTGTCTCAAGAATGATAACAGAAGTTAGAGATATTCAACTGCTTATCTTAGTCATTACCCCATCATATCAGTAATTGGATATGAGAATTTCCATTTTGTAAACCCCAATTGGATGAAAGCCTAGAGTAAGTGTGATTATGATAGGGGTGGAGGGAGTGGAAGCTGTAATACTGAAGCAAAATGGAAATTTCCTAGCATATTTGTCTGGTGGTGGCAGTGGTAGTGGTGATGGTGGCTGTGTCCTTTACCTCATAGCTATTACAATGGTATTAGGTTTGGATGGGTTATAAAGGGTACTTGTCTATTGCTATTTACGACACAAATCATTTAAATTTTGGGGTATTTTAAGTGTAAGATGACCTGTTTTGACCCACATCCATTTTGATTGGTAACTGAATGTGAGTTGCTTTTCCCACCACTATAATATTTAATGTTTCTTTCCTTTGTGTGCATAAAGAAGAAAGTGAGTTGTTGCATATTTCTTTCTTACTTCCTTTTATTGGTTACTATCCCCCAATAAAAATAAAGAAAACAAATTTTGGTTGGTAGTTTATTTTTAATTCTTTTGCTTTTGTGATTCAGAATTTACTTCTGAAATTTGCAGGATCGTGTGAGGACGGATGCTTACAGGAATGCAATCTTCCAGTATCAAGATTCTATTGCAGGCAAAGTAATGCTATAATAGATGAGATTTCAAATTTACTTGCTTAAAACTGCGACCTAGTGTTGGAAATCATAATAAGTTATTGCAACTGAACATTTTGAATCCTTAAGCTTGACTTAAATTATAGTAAAACTAGAACATTATGACTACACTTAGTTTGACCACCATGTAGCCGTTGAAATGTTCTATGATTGTTCTGGGTCAATAAATGTATTATTATGGTTATATACTAAATGATTATTAGTTTACTTCATTGTATATTATGTAAAAATTTTTTAACCCTGCCTCATTTGTTTATCAGGTATATGCATGCCGCTTAATTATTATATATCATTATTTAACAATCTCACATGTAATCTGTCTAATTTCTCTTTTCAATGATCCTTGCAGATTGTGGTGGATGTTGGTTGTGGCACAGGCATTCTTTCTATATTCTGTGCTCAAGCTGGAGCCAAGCGGGTACCATCTAGTGGGATTTTAGTTTTGACATGAGCCACATGATTGTGCTTTTGTTGGCATGAGTAGTTAGTTTATTTGCTGCTTGATTGAACATTCATTGGTTTAAGAGTGGAGTAACTTGAGATATGAATGGGGTACCTGATTGGTTATTTGGGTGTTTGTGGAACTGTGGAATGTAGAAGATACTTATAAATGATATTTTGTTGAAGTAGATGTGTCTTTATTCAATTCTCAGATGCAAGAAAGATAGAGAAATCCAACATTATGTTGATCCTAGAAGACACCATGTATAGGTAGGAATTAAATCAAAGGGAGTGATAGATGATTGTTTGCGTTGAATAAAAAGTGAAACCCTGTGATGCTTTCTGGCTGACAAGCCTCTCACTCCATGTTCAACTAGAATTGTATTAAAGTAATCAGTGATTGCAAAGAATATCAATGAAGGATGGCCAATCCAAAAGTTCCATTCATTGGTGAAATGCATGCTCAGCCATTGCAGCACCAACACCAACAGTTGAGTTTAAAACATTCGACTTAAACATCATTTCAAGCCTTCCCTCATCTTTTCATTTGTTGATGATATTATTAAATAGCTACGGGCATGTACATCTCTTATTTATATTTAGAATTTACACAATTCATTTATTTTAATGTTTTCATACCGTTGCATTTTATTTATTCGGTATGTTGTTACCTAATTGCAAACATTCAAATCCATAAATCATAGCTGGTATGATAGCTGTCATCTAAAGTTTTCCTTTTGATGTTAGAGGTACTTTATGATTGTATAGCACTCTTGATGTATTCTGCAATTTTGCTAGATTTGGTGGTAACTTGAAGAAGGTTCAGATCTAGCAAATAGAGGGCCTCTTTCTGTGGGATGCCTCACTTAATTAGCCCACAAGCACCCATTTTCCTGTGTTCATCCCCCCGAACAGTTCTGCATTGCTCCAGAAATGCTACTGTATATTCCCTGCTCTTTGCCTTAAAGCCCAGCCAATTGCTTCTTTTACTAGTCGACTTTTTGCAATCCAAATTCATTGACATCTTGTCCAGATTGATTTTAGAAATCTTCTGAAGTGGGCATTCCCCTAGTCTCAAGGCAACATGATTTAATTTTCTGGCTCGTTTTCATCGATATTTGCTATTGAAATTCCACAGAATCTTTAATGCCACCTTTTACATAAGTGTCAATTAAATACTTGTTTGTTGCCAGGTTTATGCAATAGATGCCAGTGACATTGCTGTGCAGGTACCATCTTGTAACTATTATTGCTGTTATTCTTTGATACTTTATGCCGTTATTTCCAGTATCTTGTAGACTTGAATGGTTTTGTTGACTTTCCTCATGCGTCATGTAATTTCAGGTTTCACCCCTTGTTGTCAGGTAAAGTTGTATTTGTGTCAGTCCCTAAGTGTAATAGAGTGCACAAGCTTTGCAATTGAAGCACTGTGCTTAATGCAGTTTGTGAGGGTGTTATCGGCCTCATTGGAGATGAGATTGCCATTCTTTTAAATCAGGGCAAGTCATCTGATAGATTTTGCTAAATTTTCCTAAATATAATGTATGGTGAGATAAATGTTTAACATCTTTAGCATTGAGTGTATAGCTGAGTCCAATCTTGAAGAAGTGTCTTAAGTGGATGAAGGAATTATTCCTACATTTATATATTTTGTGTATGAGTCAGTGAGTATTGTTTACAGAATTGATCCCCTGTGTGGGCCTCTTGAAGGAAACAGGGTTTGATTTATGGATGAATCTTTTTTTTTCCCCTTAAGTGTGGTAGAGGACTTGCTCACTGGAAGTTAATGGTTTCAAAAGGAAATAATTCAATAGGCTTATATGTTGATGCACCCTTTTTCTGTATGCATCAGCTGCACTCCTATGTCTCACCGCTTGTGCCATTTTGTAACTAAGACATGCAGCACGGTATGAAGGGGAAATTTGTTGCAATTGTGGGCATCATCATTCCATGTCATCATAACTGCCCCCTTTTTCTTATTGTAAAGTTAAGGTATTATCAACTGAAGAGATCCGAGAGTGCTCAGGATAATTGTGAATGGAATTTCCTTCTTCTGTTTTTTGCACCGCAGTGGGAGAGAATAAAGGATTCATCCTTCTAAGAAACCAGTTGCTGGAGCAGTTAAGTTAATAGATGCTTAATCTTGTTGCATCTTGGATATGGTCACTCCGGCTAGTTCCATAGAGTCTAGGACCTAGAAGATGCCAAGAGGATGATTCAATCTTACGAGCAACTTTACGAGTTGAATCTTTAAGAAAAATTGTACTGTTTAATCATGAAAACATGGCCTTGATAGCTTGAATAGTAGCACAATGTGTTGTCTTTGTTCTTTTTCTTCATATGAATGTTGGTTCTTTACTTCTTTGTACAATATAATCTACCAATCATAATAGCTTGTGAGCTACACTTGTTAATTGCACAAAAACACCCCTTTGCAATATTTTTTTTTAAACTATTGGTTCTTTTTACATAACATATCCTTGTTGTTGTTTTGTAATGCCCCAAGCCAGCCGCACTGGCCCAACATTGCCCCTTTAGGCCTTTTCTCCTCATTTACTCCTAAGAAAACTGAAGAGCTTTTGTTTTAGTAGTAGCCACCGAAGCCTTAATTAGCTGAAGGCAAGCTCCCAAAATTCCTGTTTTGGAACTTGAGGTGTTACATCTCCCCCGCCTAAATACTTAACGTCCTGGTTGTGACATATCATGAACAAATCCTAGGACTTTTCCAGTAGGTGGGTGGTGCAACTTATTGACCCAAATCATGGACCACAAATCTAAGAGCACAAAATATTTTGTAGGGCTTAGAAACATAAAATCTGTAAGCTTGCATGTCACATTCCTACATTTTCTTTGATAACACCTGTAACGCCTGAAGTAGGCCACTGACATAAGAATCTAGCTCATTAGGGCCTTTGTTCTCACCTAGGCCTAAGAAATGGGAAGAGCTCTTGTTATTAGTAGCAGCCCATTTAATTTTTTGTAAGGTGAAGGTAAGCTTCTCAAATTCCTATTGCAGGTCTTCTTTTGGTGAGAGCTGGTTGTGTTATAATATATGAAATTTTGTTTCACATATCTCTGTTTTTCTCATGAAGTGATTTTTTTAAGCAGGCAAATGAAGTTGTCAAAGCAAACAACCTCTCTGATATAGTAATAGTGCTGCATGGGCGAGTTGAGGTGGGATTCTGAAACTAATAAGCTACTGTTTATTCTATCTTGCTGTTCAGATGTTGGATGCTGAAAATAAGGTGACACCTTTAATGAGTGTTGAATCTGAACATTGAAGGCACTGTTTTATTTATGCCACTTCAAGGATCGAGGACACTGGGTTTTAGTTTCTTGATAAAAATTTGTAATGATGAAGATAAATTAAGCTCATACTGCCTATAACCGAGTCTTTTCCCAATTATTGCAGAAGAATTAACAAAATTTCCTGACTCTGTAATATTCTGTTGAAGTACTTTGATTTTTGGCAAATTTTTCTTCACTTTACTTGGGCCCGATATACATTGTTTTGCAAAGCATTGGGTTTCAGATTTGTTCTTTGATATATGATGCACTGTAACTTGGAGATCACAAATCGAAAGTTGGAAACAACCTTTTATGTTATAGGGGTAAGGTTGCAGATATCTGACCGTTGTCAGATCTCATGACATGAGAGTTTTGTGCATTGGGCTGCCCGATAGCCATAATTTTCAGCAGTCATAGACAAGCATTTTGTTGCAATAGCCTTTTTTTGTTTATAGGGAAGATGGAAAGAAGGCGCCAGGAGTTGGGGAACTTGAACTCAGGTTATTTGGCCTGTAGAAGTGGAGCCTATCTCTTTGATACCCTTAAGTTTTAAGCCCTTGCATGATTAGCTTCAGCACATGTGCCATTGGCAGATATAAATATGCATATATTGATTTAAACCATAACTAAACGTTTGTTCAAGATTTCTGGTAAATATCAATGATCTTCATTTTCCATAACAAAAAGCTTCATCCATAAAGATTCAACAAAAGTGCCTATGATCAAGGCATGATAGCATATGGATGCACATTTATGTTTGTAATTGTGTTGTAAATGTCTATGTAAGCTATCCCTTTTTTGGATGTATCCTCACGCGATATCTTCCTCTGTTTTCTCATCGTTGCAGGATGTGGAAATTGATGAAGAGGTTGATGTTCTAATTTCAGAGTGGATGGGATATATGCTTCTTTATGAGGTTGAAGTTCCTTCCTATCCAACTTCATGTTGAATTCGGAGGTTCCAAAAGTTGCATTGCCCGTGTTTGAGATGTTGGGATAAATATTTGGCTTGGCTAGTTTGGATTTTGTTACTTAGTGTTGTTCTTACAGTCATATTTTTTTTTCTCTATAGAGCATGCTGGGCAGCATTATTACTGCTAGAAATCGATGGCTAAAGCCTGGAGGTCTTATTCTTCCTTCAAATGCAACAGTATGCTCTCTTTTCTTGTTTTCTGAGTTGATACTTGTACTTTCTATTGCATGTCTCCCTTTATATGTAGCTTATACTCAAACAAAATGTGTGGCTCATGGTCAAATGGTTCTAGCATATTGATTTGGTCTCATGGTCAGCAAGAATGATCCACATTTGATAGTGAATTTCATCTTTTCACCAGCAAATTGAGAAACAAAAGTTTGTATTGAAAAAAGAATTGAAATTTTTTATCACGAACTTAGACCAAGCAGATCTATTCTATAAATAATTAATTCCCAATTAACAAACAGATAAATTCCAAGTCGGGTGTGGCATAACAGACAAATTAAAAATCTCCCTTATCAAAATAACAATAATAGACAAATAAAAAAGAAAACCCATCACAGGACCTCATTAGGTTACCATTTGGACAACACAAACATGACTTACTCCAAAGAGTCGTAAGGGAGATATCCAAATAATGACAAAAATTTATCCATATAATATAATAAATCCATAAATTCTTAATATACTGACCAAAGGCCTACACTCGGCCGACTCTAACATCCGAAATACAACCCAAAACAGATCTAATCTAAAAGAACTGAAATACCACTGATATCATATATCTAAATAGATGCGATACATACCAAAACATGCGGTACCGCACCAGATCTCATCCAGCTCTTGCAAAGATATTCAAGCCTTCTACTTTGAAGGGATGAAATAAAAAATATGAATATAAAATTCAACAAGTATCATATATGAAAATAAACATGTCCAATAAATTAGAGTGAGGATCTAAGAACAAATATCAAATTAGATGACAGATATAAATGTAATGCCCGGATATTTTTATAAAGGAAATTGAAATTTAATTGGGAGAAGTTTAATTAAATATATATATATAAATATAAATAAATAAATATATATATAAATAAATATATATATAAACGTTTAAATAATAGTAATAATAATAATAATAATAATAATAATAATAATAATAAATTATTAAAACAAAAAATCCCCCACCCACCTCACCATCTTCTCGCCCTTCCTCTCTGCGCCATCGTCCCCCACGATCTCCCTCTTTCTCTTCCCTCGTCTCCCTCGTTTCCCTGTTTCTCTCTCGCAACGGCCTCCATCGTGGCCGTCTGCCTAACGCCCGATTCCCCTTATTCCCTCACCGTTGCGTCTCCATGGGTGATAGAACCCAAGTGTTGGTGTGTGTTTGGGGGGACGAATTGAAAGGCAAAGAAGAGGTGTTGCGAGGGTGAGCGAGGAACAATTAGTGATTCAGGAAGCCATCACAAAGGCGTCTTCTTCCATCGCCGTTGCCGATTCGTGGTTGTGCAGTTGTGTGAACCGTCGCCGACGCTGAAACCGTTTCCCAAATCTGAAGCCGAAACCGGAGCCGAACTCGAGCCGTGTTCTGGAACCGTGAAATCAGGCAAGTGACCTTCTCTGTCGTTTCTCTTCAATTCGCAAGTGTCCCTCTACCGTCATCTCTCCTCTAATTTATTAGTGAATCGTTCCTTTCCCTCTCTCACGTTCGCCTTCTTTTCATTTGTGCTTTGATTGGTTGCGTCTCTGTGAGGTGGAAATTGGGAACGAAAACAGAGCCTCGTGCTCTGTCAAATTGATTGGGGGTATAAACGGGTTAGAAGACGGAGGCTTGGTGCTGTGTTTTCGGCCGAGTTCTAGTGGGTGTTGGGTTGATGATAGTTGGGGTTTTATTGTGCTCGGTATGGATAGACGACTGGTATTGGGTGTGTATGTGTGTAGGAAGTCGTGTGTGCTGGGTGTGGGATTGGATCTGCAATGTGTATGGTGTGTGAAGCATTCGGTAATGGCAGTGAAGGCGTGTGCACTGGGTTCGTGTGTGTGCTCTGTGTGAACTGTGTGTGTGTTTGGGGAAGTGCAGTAGCAGCAGCAGCGTGAATGGGCCGGGTTTGGGAGCTCTGTGAGCAGAACATGGGCCCGTGTGTGTGTTGGGCGGTGGGCCTGGATGTGTGGATGTGTTGCCAAGTGTGTGTGTGTACTGAGCTGGCCCCAGGTTGGAGTAAGTGTGTGTGTATGTGTTTTGGGCTGTGGGCTTGCGTGTGTGTGTGTGTATATGTGTGTGTTGGGCTGGGGTGCCCTGGGCTTGAGTTGGTGGTGTGTGTGTGTGTTTGGGTTCGGTTTGTGTGTACTGGGCTGGGCCCAGGTTGGTCTAAGTGCAAGTGTGTGTGTGTGTGTGTTTGAGTGTGTTGGGTTGGGCCCAAGTGTGTGTATGCTGGAGTGTGTGGGTGTGTTGCATAGGGAGAGTGTGTTGGGCTGGGCCTGAAATGTGTATGTTGGCTTTGATTGAATATGTGTGTTGGGCTGGGCCTGGAGTGTGTATGCTGGGCTAGATTGAATGTATGTTGGTATATATATGTATGTTAATGTATGGTAAAGAGCATAAAGAATAAGTAAAGTTTACGTATGTTGTATTTATAAAAGTGTATTGGCATGTGTTTGGAGTTATACTGATGGTTTGAAGAAATAAATACTACCAATTAATTTGTTGGTGATGGAAATGAAAATATATTATATTGTTGACCTTAGTGGTAGGCGTTGTTTCGAAATAAAATGAAAAGAATAGTGAGGTAGTCGAACTGATCATATTTCGATCCTTGTATTCTTTTTTGGATGTCCCGAGATATATTCCTTTGTGTTAGATTTGATTATGTGAGTACGGTCTGTCAGCACCGAACGACGTTCTGTTATTGATGTTGCAAAGCGTTCTTTGCGTTATACTCGGTGTGAGTAATTGAATTCGTTAGCTTCTTACGGTAAAGGTTGAGGAGAGTGGGTGAAAATATTAAAGTATCTGGTCGAATGGGAGGCTTTGGTACTTTAATGTGGTCTACAC
>JAOVVI020005694.1:0-16240 GCA_028571085.2 Nepenthes alata
ATGGAAACTCGGTTCTTGGTTCGTGTTCTTTAATGGCCAATCATCATAGATCAAAAGTCGAAAGAGTTCCACTTGCTATCCATAATACATTTGTCTCCATATAGCCTTGTTCTTTACTTCATAAATTGAAGTCCGTATATCTTATAGCCGAAGATTCTTTACTTAGAAATCGAAGTTCTTTTTTCTTTAAAACTGAAAGTCTTTAAAACCGGAGTTCCAAAGGCCAGAGCTCTTAGACGGAGCACCTTTTCTTTAAACGGATGGAGCTCTTTTCTTAAACAGACGGAGTGCTTTTATTAAGAATGTCGGAGCTCTTTCCAAAAGACGGAGTTCTTTTAGTAAGGCGGGTTTCAAAAGCCGGAGCTCTTTCTTCAACGAAACCCGTAGTTCAGAAATATAAGTTCTAATTCCAGTAAAGCTGAGGGCAGAATAGCCAGAGTTCTTTATTCGAAAGTTCATAAGCCGAAATTCTTTTGTGGAGTTCTATCCTGAAAAGACTGGAGTTCCAAAAGTCAGAGTTCTTTAACATCTGGAGTTCTTAAATCAAGAGTTCATTTTCTGTTAAAATCCGAAGTTCTAAGTCCGATGTTCATTCTCTGTTAAAATCTGAAAATCTAAGTCTGAAGTTTATTCTCTGTTAAAATTCAAAGCTCTAAATTCGGAGTTTATTTTCTATTAAAATCTGAAGCTCTACATCCGAAGTTCATTTTCTGTTAAAATCTGAAGCTCTAAATCCGGAGTTCTTTTCCAAAATACGAAGTTCATAAAAATCGGAGTTCTTGATTGATAAGGGACGGAGTAATTTTCTTCCTAGTCTGGAGCTTATTTTATAAAAACGACAGAGTACTTTTCTTTTCAAAGGGACGGAGTGTTTTCACCAAAATCCCAGAGTTTGTTTTCATAATGGGACAGAGTGTTGTCATCAAAAGTTCGGAGTTCCTTTTCATAATGGGATGGGGTGTTTTCATCAAAAGTCCAGAGTTTGTATTCATAATGGGACGGAGTGTTTTCATAAAGACGGAGTACATCTTTAAAGACGTAAAGGCCGGAGTTCCTCTTCCTCAAAATCGGAGTACTTTTCAAAAGAGGACGGAGCACATTGTTCATAAAAAGGCCGGAGTTCTTTAGACTAAAAATCGGAGTTCTTTTAACTGAAAGGGACGGAGCTCTTTTTCAAAAAGGGACGGAGTTCTTTTTCCAAAAGGGACGGAGTTCATTTTCCAATGACCAAAAATCTTTTCGATAGAAAACGAGTTCATTTGCAAGAGTTCTTGTTCCATCTTAAGGCCTAAGTTCTTTTTCCGTAAACATGCATTTATCAAAGTTCATAACCATTGACAGATAATCATATTTACAGAATAAAAAATTAATCATCAAGAATATCAGAGTTTCTTTTAAACATTTGCTTGAGAACGATAAATCATAAAAGCAGATCAGACATCATACATATATAATTTCATAAGAACATATCTTGTACATGCATAAACATGAGCTTTAAAAATAGGAGTGAGTATCTTGCCTGGATTCCTTTTTCTTTGCCTTAGCTTTCGGTCGCTTTCTTTACTAGGAATTTCTAATGTGTACATTATTCTTTAGCCCTTATTTATAGCCCGTGGGTTAGGTGGCTATCATTTATGGCTTCACATTTTCCAATGGTGTCATTTATGACTTTACATTTTCAAAAACTTCAGAATTAGTTAGCTTATTTATGGTCGTGTATTCCCAAAGCCCTGAGTCATCACTCCGGCTCCTTCATCAACTTCAACTTCGGCTTTACCATCTCTTCTAAAACCCAAAATCTACTTCGGCCTCTCTTCACACTATGCTTCGTTTTTCAAGGTCTCTTCGGCCTTCACTTTCTGGAATAACTTTTGATTTCAAAACCTGCTCCAAGGCCGGACTTGTTTTTAATGGGAAATCCGGAGTAGGTTTTAGTATCAAATGCCGGAGCTCTTTATTCTCAGGAAATCCAGATCGTTTTCAACAAAGGAAAATCCGGAGTACTTTTTCGTATCAGAAGCCGGAGCTCTTAATTCATAGGAAATCCGGATTGTTTTCAACAAAGGAAAATCCGGAGTAGTTTTTCGTATCAGAAGCCGGAGCTCTTAATTCACAGGAAATCCGGACTTCTTTTTATCAAGAAAATCCAAACTTCTTTTTACTAAGGAAATTCGGACTTCGTTTTACCAAGAAAATTCAGACTTCTTTTTATCAAGGAAGTCCAGACTTCTTTTCACCAAGGAAGGCCGAACCTGATTCTATGACTGAAATTTTTCTTTGTTTTAAAAATTTGGGTTGTTACAGTTCCAATCACAGTATATGCCCTATACAGAGGATATGCTGGTTCTTAAGTACATAGACATTTGGAGATTGACAAGTGCACAGGGTAGGGTGTTCATTGCTCTGAAATCCTCTAAATTAAAGAACTTGAAGCATACTGCCCTGACATAAAAAATGTTTATGGCTGTCTCTTTTTATAATTAAGATGATTCTGACTATTTTTTTATGGTGTAAATCCTATTAAGCCTTATCTTTATAGAAATTCTGGTCTACAAAGCTATAACTAGGCTTACATGGAGTCCTAATCCTAAGAACACAAGGCAAGAGGCCATGGGCAAACTAAGGCCTTGGACGAGCTGGATTTTTGGGTGTGTAGCATAGTTGGTAGAGCGTTGGGCTTTTGACCTAATGGTAGTAAAGCCTACTCTTTCCTTGCCTCTTGCCTACACATCAAAGTTAGCCAGCCCATTTGTTCCGCTTCCTTACCAGAGTTGACTACAACAATCAATCTTTTGATAACCATCAAAATGTGCTTGGATGAAACAGATGCAAAGCATAGACATTGATTTGCAAAGGAACCAACAAGAAGAGCATGCATAGGCTATAACTCCTATTCTTTGTAACCCATATTCCCTTTAAACATCAAAGAGACAGGGCCAGGCTAGTAATGAGAAAAAGACTCTTATGCCAGAAAAGTCGTAAAGTCAAGTGCTAACGTGCAGCTCCTATTCAGAATCCAAGGGAAACCCTAAGAGAAGAACATGCTACCATTAATTCTTGTATTCTTAAGTTAGCTTGTATCCAGATGTAGCCATAATTAGGAAGCCCTATAATGAATACAAAGTATTGAACTTTGACAAATGAAATGCAAATCTATAGTTATTTTTCCCTTTTGTTGTCTTCTGTTCTGTAGAATTCAGACCCAAATCCTTTTTCCCTTTCTTTTTCTTGTAAAGAAGTGGATGGTCCTTACCTACTTTATTACAGGCACTAATATGCTATAGAACTAATACAATCTTCAATGTTTGGTATTTGTTGTGATGGCTAATATAGTCATTATGTAATTGTTATCTTTTGATAAACGGAGATATGACCATTGCATTACCTGTTTATAGGTTGTGTTTGGCATCTAGTTGGTATTAAATAATATCATTAATGATGTTATATTCCCCCCCCCCAATTTGAAGATTTGTTGAGCACATTTAAGAAAAAAATAGTATTATGCAATTTTAACCACGTAAAAATTACTAAAATCCTTTAAAGTTATTTCTGTGATGGATTTTGGATAAAAATCTTGGCTTTTCAATTAAACATAAAAAGTGTTGAGCATTTAAAGTTTCTTACCCAAAAAATTCTTCGAAATGGCTTTCACATTAACTAACGTCCACACCACCAATTGACCACGATTGCAACTGCAACTGCAACTGCTATTTCACTCAATGGCTACACAGGTTTTGGGCACAGTATCACCACTAATCACAAATCCTTTAGTCCATTAGGTGGGGTTGGTCTGTGAATCCTATGCCAATAATGAGTTAGGTGAATGGTCATTGATTTGCTGCATTTTATGATCTTGTTGATGTAAATGTTTACTTTGCAAAAGAGGAGTGATATTTACCTTGAGAAAAGAGATAAACACTAAATACGGGTGTCTTGACACCACACCCAAGAAAGGAGGCCTATTGGGTGTGTCAAATTTTTAGTTGATTTTGACAATTCGTGCAAACTTGATGTGATAGCTGTAAATGGCGAAGGGCAGAAGGTGGAGAAGAGAAGAGGAAAGGAAGGAAAAGCCTACCAGTTTGATGATAAGAGAGATGGCAACGAGGCGTACTAGTCCGATGGCAATAGAGATGGCAGAGAGGAAGAGTCTAGAGTAGGGGTGTGGCTAAATAGGGACTGTCGATAATCAAGCAAGTGGAGCCATTTGATTAGAATGATAGCAGGCAAAGATGAAGGTTTGAGAAGGAGACCCTGCTGGTAGAATCTGAGCCCTTCATAAAGGAGCTCATCTGGGCCATCCAATTAGGTTAAGGTAGGTGGCAGGCACATGTTTGGGCTTCAGCTGATAATTTTTAGTTGCTTAGCATGTGAGTAGGCGTGAGGCAGTTTTCCTTATCGTTACTGATTATCATAATTCTTAGAAAAGAATCAAGCTGTTAGAATATGGTAGATTGTAATTAGGATAAATAGAGGATTGTAATGTCTAATTGGGTATGAATGAAAATACTGTCAGTACTTTCTTTAG
Source organism: Nepenthes alata (assembly GCA_028571085.2). Lineage (NCBI taxonomy): Eukaryota > Viridiplantae > Streptophyta > Magnoliopsida > Caryophyllales > Nepenthaceae > Nepenthes > Nepenthes alata. The sequence goes on from JAOVVI020005694.1 coordinate 4,529, forward strand.
AGATTTGCTTCCTTCTCGAAATGGGAGTGCTATCCTTCTTTCTCTTCCTTGCCTGAATTTTTTCCATTTACACACCAGGGAGCTCTAAGTTTTTTGAATCCATCCTAAACACAAAACAAAAACAAAAAAGAAAAGAAATAGAAAAAAATATAAAGGGGGCGCATCTTAAACTTGGAAAAAAAAAAGAACAATGCTATTCTTTTTTGGAACAACTACATAAGAGCATGGAATAGGGATGTAGCACAACCAGTTTTACAAATTGTTGTGAAGCACTGTTCTACCAACAATTAGGAAAGAAAATAGTAGAGAAATTGGACACGTGATTTATTTAAAGATGTTTGCCCTATCCAAGGAATACATTTATTTAAAGTGGTTTGACCAATCCAAGGAATACATTTGCTACTTGAGGACTCCTTTTGGATTCTTAACCAGTCCACAAAAAGCCATGCTTCTGCTTGGGTTATGCAGTACCCCACTGATTTTGGAGACCAACACCAAACAGTTATAACCTCTTCACAAACCAAAAACCTTGAACACAATTTGCCAACTCGAGAGATCCGATCCTAATTCTAAATTCAGGTCCTTGAGATATAATAATAGCACAAGGACAAATATAATATTACATCACTTTCTTGAGTACATAACTTGATATACAACCTAGAAGCACTGGAACTTGGGGTACATTCTGAGAATCTTTGATGCTTTTTTATTTTTCTGTGAGTGCTGTGATTGTGCAAGGAAGCTGTATGAATTCTTTAAAAGATTTTCAATACATGCTAGAATATGAGTTAATGCACTAGTGTTTTTGAAAAATAAAGCATTTGAAGCTTTTACAATTGGTTTTCCATCATATATTTGGCTTCAACCAAGTTCTGATTTGCTCAAAAGGCAATCAAATATTTATAAACGAATACAAGTCCTAGCAATTGAAAAAATTTTAAGATGGAAGCCAAAAGAATGGTTATTCATTGTAATTGCTTGTGTTTGTTAGTGTTTAGATCTGAATTATGGATATGACATGTATTTATGGGCTTGAAAGTGAGTTATAACCATAAAAACAAAGACCATATGTTATGACCCATATCTGGTTAGGCCATGATCGTCTCTAAGCCTAGGATGAGTTTGGGACCCACTGTAGCCAACAAGCTTCATATCTTAACTTGAAATGTATTCTATAAATATAATCAAAAGTAATATAAATATGGGAAGGCACTGCTACCCTATCTGGTATATATACAAGAGAGCTAAAATCTCATTGAAAAATGAATGGGTTATTCATTGTAATTGCTTGTGTTTGTTAGTGTTAGATCTGAATTATGGATATGACATGTATTTATGGGCTTGAAAGTGAGTTATAACCATAAAAACAAAGACCACATGTTATGACCCATATCTGGTTAGACCATGATCGCCTCTAAGCCTAGGATGAGTTTGGGACCCACTGTAGCCAGCAAGCTTCATATCTTAACTTGAAATGTATTCTATAAATATAATCAAAGGTAATATAAATATGGGAAGGCTCTGCTACCCAATCTGGTATATATACAAGAAAGCTAAAATCTCATTAAAAAATAAATAGGTATACATGACAAAGCTAATAATACATATGCCTTCAAAGTAACTAACAAAATACCGAAGTCCTCAAAAAAGGCCTGACCTTGACACGTATAATCATTAAGAAATGTTCCTGGCCTCGAAATTTTGGTGATCTGGAAAATGAATAAAATACTATAAGACAAACTCTATAAATAGATAATAAGCTTACAAGTTTTCTTATAAATAATTAACATATATCAAAAGCTGATGTAATTATGAATGTTAATGAATATGTACATAATATTTAAAATAATTATATAGAATATCTTTCGGTATAAATATTGAGCCATGCATAAACATATTGTAACATTTAACATCTTGAATTATGAAATCATGTCATGTCGTTTATCGTGGTCATATGCATGCACAAAGTGGCTCTCAAAACGCAAATTCATTTAGTATACACCCCAAAGGCATCATGTATACCATATGCAGCCCCTCATATCATAAATATACAAATGATACATGTAATGTTTGTCTATAAACATAAAACATACTTGCGCAAAGGAAAACCATGTTCCAAAGTACTAATGATTAGAAATTATATAGAGATTTTCATAAATATAATAGCATATTTTTATTTTCCAAGTTTAAAACTCATTTACAAATATGATCAATTAAATAAAAAATATTCATTTAAATCATTTCATCTAGTCACCTGAACTGTTAAATGCAATATTTGGTCTACTTATGGAATTTCCAAGGGGGAATTTAGCACCAAATCTTCATCTATATTGAAATATGTGATGACATACTTAGTTACTAGTCTATCTTAAGTAGTAACCCAATAATATTCAGATATATGATATTCCTTTTGTTTTGAGACATTAATACTATCTCCCTTTTTCCATTCAACTTGCATAGTATTTCAGCTAGCCATCTTTATTTTAACATACTTAACATTTTTCACTAAAATTATGCCACTAAATAACCTAATCATCTTAATTCCATATTACCCAACTCTAGTTTCTCATAATTTACATAAAATAAATCTCCAAACCTCTAAAATAATTCTATCAATCATTTCCCTCGATTATGAATCATAATACACTTAAAATTCTCATAAATTTCAGGAAAACATTAAATTAAGTATTAACACTTCTAATTAAATTTTCCACTAAGAATTCAGATATGTACATGTAAAGAATTATCCTGAAATTAAAGAAATTACAGGAAAATATTAAGTTTAGATGCTTTTTCCTATTTTTTCTCTTTTCCCTTCTTTTCTTTCTCCAAGTTCTCCTTCTCTTCTCTCATCCTCTTCTGGTTATTTTTTCTTTTCCTACTGTTTTTATAGGAAAACTGCTCCCTCTTAGTTTTCTTTGTCCACAATCTCCCTTTTTATGCTCTCTAAATTAGGAACATATAATCAGTTTCCAATTATCAAAGTTCTATTCTAAATTACTGAAAAATTAGTACGATTGTCACTTTGAATTTCACTAGAAATTTCCATCAATTGAATGTCCTAATTTTGTGCATCACGTACATGTTTATACGATATGGTCAAACTTTCAAGGTAAGCACTGATCCTGAGTCATTCATAGTAAGATTAACTTTTAAAGATGTCAACTTAGGCAACAAGGGAAGAGAAATTCCCTTAATGTGCGCTAAATTGCTAGAAGATTTCCTACTAATAGTATCTGCTAGCATATTACCTTTTTTTTCGATGATAATCAATGGTATAATCATAGTCTTTTAATAATTCTATCTATCTTCACTATCTTAAATTAAGATCTTTTTGAGCAAGGAGATACCTTACAACCTTAAGATTAGTGTATATCGCATGTTTCCCTACACAAATAATGTTTCCAAATTTAGAGAGCAAATACAACAACTGCAAGTTCTAAATCATGTGCAGGATACTTTAGCTCTTGTTGCTTAAGCTATTGCGAGTCATAAGCTATCACTTTCCCATTTTGTATCCAAACACAATCCAAACCTTGTCTGGATGCATCACTATATATCACATATCCACCATTACTTGAAGAAAGAGTCAGAATCAGAGGGAAGTCATGTGACTAATATTTTCTTGGAAACTTTATTCACATTTTTCAATCCATTGAAACTTCACATTCTTTCTGACCATTTACAAGAATACAATTAATAGAGATTATATTGCCTAAAAATATAACCCTGTCAAGCCAAAACTTACATTGACTAAGTTGGGCATACAATTGTTTCTCTCTCAAAGACACAACTCTCAAATGACCTTTGTGATCCACTTTATTACATGAGTGCACCAATATATCATCAATAAAAACTACCAAAAACTTATTTAGATAGGGTTTAAATATCCGATTCATCAAATTTATAAATAAAGCTGGAGCATTAGTCAACTTAAGAGGTTTGACAAGAAACTCCTAATGACCACACATTATTCTAAATAGTCTTTGAAACATCTGCTTCTTAATCTTAAATTGATGATAACCAAAACAAATATCAATGATCTTCCATTCTGAAGCTTCTTAGCATGTCATTTGCTTATCATGTTTGTGTGTTTGGGGCTGAAAACTTGCTACCATGGGACTTTAATCTACCACAAGGCTACAAGATTGTGATAAAAAGAACTGAATCAATCTTTAATCACAAGAACAGGAAGCTAGGATTGGTGGATCCACACAAAATTTTTTTGCAACAGAAACCGGATCCAGGAATTCTTGGAAAAATTAATAAAAACAAGCGATCTTGGCCATGAATGTACCTTCTCTTACACCAATTGTAACAAAGTGGATAAGGGTCATCAACTTTGTTACAGAAAAGAGAGAGGTCAGCCAGACTTTGAACTGTAATATGTAGAGCAGAAGACAGCTAAGGGAAAAGTGAGTGCTGCAGAGCAGATTTGCAATTCATTTATTAAAGTTCAGTACTTTGTATTAATACAAGGCTTCCTACTTATAGCTACATCTAGATACAAGCTGCCTCAAGAACACAAGAATACACTTAACAGAATACAACTAATTCAATTAAGTGGTTGCTGCCCTTAGTCTACATTCTGTTATTCTTGGTTTGAGCAGATAACCTCACCTGCATCCAGCTTGCATAATAGCAGTAGCATTTACTAGGATTTAAAAGCACAGATCATCCATATGCATCAGCAAGTATAGCAGCACATCAGTTATTTAGCAACATTAGGTTAGACATCAGCTGTAGTCGGCAGTCTCACTTCATGACATGCCCTCAAATCAAACAGGTATTGGCTGATATTTTGTATGATGAAACCACTGATATCCCTCCTTATTTTGCTCAATGCAGCCTCTTACAGCTTCTCCACAAAAACTTTCTTGTCCTCACTTATCCATCCTCCCTTCATCCAAATTCTCTAAAAATTACATTAAGTCATTCCCAATAATCCAACTTGAGGAGAATTCCCTAAGACCAACTTAAGTTCAAAATTCTATCTTATACTAATTTAGCATCTACGGCTTTGTTAATTTAACCTTAAATCACAATAACATCAATCGAATTTCTATACTTTCCCTCACCTATACACTAGAGTTTATAGCTTGATTTTTCTTATATTCTCTAGATTTATCTCCTAATCATGAAGTTTCCTGCAGATATTATCTTTTACTTTTCCCTAATCCTGCCAACTATCTCCACATTCCCTTCAAATATCTCCAAGTTCCAAAGAGACAACATAATCTGACCTCCAGCAGTGCAGGAGTATTTGCATATTGCAGCATATATGGGCAAGTCCAACATGGTAACTCTAGGTGACAACTTGAATGTCCAGTATTAGCAATTTTTCACCTTTTACAAGTGATGAAGAGATGGCATGACTCATAGGGAGTACCTCAACATGGTTTAGATTAGATTCGTCACATACAGGCTACTACAACAGTACTTTGTAGATTGTTAGTTACCTAATTCAATCCTCCTCCATTATAAAATCTAGGGAGCAGTTGTGTAGAAGATATCATATCAATAAGAGCAGTACGGCAAGGTGTTTACTTGCTTCACTACAAAAACAATACATATATAACTGCTCTTCTGCTGGAGAATTCACTACAAAAACAATACATATATACCTGCTCTTCTGTTGGAGCATTTATCCGCACATTCAGACAACGTGACCTGACTGCATCAGTAACCTTTGAAGAACTGTTGGAGCAGAGAATCAGGCGGCAGGATGCACTATACTTCTCCATTGTTCTTCGCAGAGAGTGCTGAGCCTCTTTAGAGAGTTTATCAACTTCATTGAGCACTAAGACTGGCATTGAAAAATATAAATGTATCACATACAAGCAAAGCTTGCATATGCATGCCATGAAACTTCACTAGTTGTAAGGATCTTACATATTCTAACAAAACCATTGCTTGATAGACAATTAGAGTCAAAAGAACAGAGGCAATAGATCATGATCAAGCAAACCAAATGAGACTGAGAAGAACAAAATGAAAGATGACTTTCTATGGAGGAAAATAAAAAAAATTGTCAAGGGGACAATCTGGAAAACAGATCAAATGAAATATATGTCAAGGAGACAATCTCAAAAACAGATCAAATGCATCATAAAACGAATATATATCATGAAGATACATTCAGTGGACCTCTTTTTGTTTTTGTTTCCATCTGCCACATGGCATCATGGGACCGGTAGCTTGACCAGATATGATGTATAGAAATGGTCAGATTGATGGACTGCCTCTATGTATAAAATGGGTCTGATTGATCAACCACCTCTATCATATGGCCACTATTTTGGTGCCATAGAGTAGAGTGTTGGAAGAGTGAACAGGATATATGTGCTGCCCTTATGTAGCTTTGCATATTAATTCTCCACAAAAGAGTAATTCATTTTCCTTTGTAGAATTACATTGCATCATATTTTTGACATACAATGTCAACTTTTCCATCAATATCAAATTTGTAAACAGCTAAGCCAATATGCCAATTTAAAAACAGACAGGTATAATACAACATTCTTGGTATGACAAAGGAAGCAAAGCAGGGCTAAATAGAAACAGTACCCTTAAATCCCTTCCTTCCTTTCATGTCGATTGGTCTATTCCGGGCCATTTCTTTGATTATTTCTTGAACAACGTATCTATCCTGAAATCCTGCATCACTTGGATTCAGTTCCAGATGATGAGTGCTTGATAGTGTAGTGAGCTCTACATCAATTGTTCTAGTCCCAGCCTACACAAAATTAGACACCATTATTAAAGTGACCTTAGAGGAAAAACCATAAAGTCAACAGGCAGTGGCTATTGTAAGCCAAACAACAATGATGTCATACACAAAAACCGAATAAAAAAGCCCATTCAAAGCATTTTATGGATTGAATTTCAACTCCCAACAAAAAGAAGCATATTGCAAAGCCAGCAAAAAAAAAAAGCAGACATCTATTTAGGATTTATGCAGCTGATACGATAATAATGTGAAATTTTTTTATTAGTTGTCAACTGTTAACAGAATTCAGATCATTATATTATATATACTTTCCTTTATTAGGTTATTTTGATTGATTGTAGTTAATTACAATTGATTATAAATAGGTTGTAAATTAGGAATACAGTTAATTGTAATTGACCGTAAGTAGAAAAGAAAGTTTGTATTAAATGAGAAGGGAACTCTCAATCGAAGACATTCAAACCGATTGACATGGCATTAGAGCCACAAACTTGTTTACCAATCTACAATTCTAAGTAATCCTTCTTTGAATTCTTATGACTTTTTTTGGGCTTACAGAATCATTCATCTTGATTCCATCAATATTCCATGGGTATTCTATGGTTCGTCAAATTGACGATTTCTTGTAGCAAAATTTCTTGAGAAGAATAGTTCCTTACCAGTGTATTCTAGGGCTCAATTCTCCTGGAGTTCTCAATGGTCCTTTTGTTGTAGCAACTTAGTCTTCGTTTCGACTAGTTTCCATCGAAGTGTCCTCATCTTCGATTATTTGACAGTCGTGTTCTCTCTTGGGTATTTTGAGTAGTCTCTCATCTTTGATTTCGTGAGCTTCATCTCGACTACAGTTGTTCTTTGTTTCATATTTGGGACTCGAGCATAGAAGAAGAGAAGAATCGTGTGGTTGCTAGCTTCAGATTTTGTTTGGCTAGAAGAAGAAGAAAAACAGCACTATGTTGTTTGGCTGCAAAGAAAGTAAACACAACCCAGGGTAACTGTCAGGTGGGTCTCTTGTGGGTGGAACCAATATAAGGTTTTCAGTTGATCTGAAAGAAGCCTATAGTTAGGGTGGTGTATTTCCACAAGGGTTTCTCTCACTAATTTCTTTTTCACCTATTTTATAATGTCAGGAGAAAATTACATTATACGCTTTAATGATAAAAATAACTCCACTTACAAGTCTCAATTTAGAATATTTGTAAAACGAAAGGAACTTTGGGATTATTTAGATTGTAGATAAGATTGATCATCTACAGTCTCAAATAAAACAAATGAGCCTGATCAATCAGAGAACAAGTATGCTTTTATTGTATTTTGGTTACTGGGTTCCATTGAACCACATAAGATGAATAATCTTCATCTTTCACTACTAATAAGGGGATGTGATATTATCTCCAACATAACTATAACCAAGAAAATAATGCCTAAAAATTCCAATTAAAATTAGTGAATACTAACTACATAGAAGATCTCACTGTTGAACAATTTTATGCTGTCTTTCTTTTTTAAATTTGTGAAGTAAATATACTAGAATAGTCCATTCCAAGGTCCCTAAGGTTGCACTTGCTGCTCTTGAAGATGTTCATGCAAAGTCTCAAAGATTAGTAAGGAATTTGGCACTAAGATGTTCTCAGTTTATGATGAAACCAAGACAAGAATTCAAGGCAACACGAGCAAGTCTTCTTAATTGCAACCCTATTCTATCCTTGGATATATACCTGGGTTATTCTTATATGAAGAGAAACACCTGGCCACACAAAGTAGCATGGCACGAGACATAATACCTTCCGAGATAATTAATTTGGCACATGTTACTCAAAGAAAGGGAATTTCATGTCACAAACACAATGCTATAATTATAAGAAATTTGGAAAAATTGTAACGAATTACAGCAACAAATTCTGCAATTATTGCAAAAAGGAAGGGCACATCATTAAGGTGTGGCCTTAAAATAGACAAGCTCGAGCTTTTCACACTAATGTCCAGTGTATTTTAGCCAGTGCCCAGGACATTTTTGTCAATAATCATCCTTCCAAAGCTTGGTCATCCTATCTCACTCCCGAATGATGTAACAATTATTTTTTTGCATTCTCTACTCTAAGGCTGCAAGGTAAATGAAAATTACATTTTTATTAGTTGATTAACTCAGCTACCTCTAATTATATGACAGGCAATACAAATGCCTTACATTGTGTTCATAAGTATGAGGGTAAATAATATATTCAAGTAGCCAATAACAGTTCTCTTCTCAATACTGTGGTTCGAATTCTAAGGTCTTCTTTCTATAATTTATTTGTCTATCAAAAATTATCTATGAGTTTAATTTCTGTTAAACAATTAGTTAATAGTAATTATATGATTCATTTTAATCATAATAATTATTTTATGAAAGATCAAGTGTCGGGAAAGTGATCACTGAAAAACTTAAAGTGGGATGTCTATTTTCTCTTCAATTTCCGATTCCAACTATTGCCTCCTTATCTTGTACTGCTATTACAAATAATAGTAATATCTGGCATAAACAATTAGGATATTCCAATTTTAGCATTTTGACTCATCTTATGAAATATGATTATTCACGCAATAAATATTTGATTTCATCATTAATTGCATCATCTAATTGTGCTTCTTACAAATTTGGAAAAAATAAAACTTTTAACTTTTCTTTACATTATAGTTCCACACATTTTTAAATTATTCATACTGATATATAAGGAATCAATTTAGTTATTTCACATGCTTGATATAAGTATTTTGTGACATTCATTAATGAATATAGTCGTTTCACTTATATATACTTTCTTTGCTTTAAAGCTAAGGTACTTTCCATCTTTTAAACTTCTGTTGCTTATGTTGAAACAAAATTCTCAACGCATATCAAATTTCTACGCTCAAATTTTGGGGGGAAGATATATCTCAAATGACTTTATAGCATGTCTAAATATAAAAGGCATTCTTTCTTAACGTTCATGTCCTTGCACAAAATTGGATTGCAGAGTGTAAGAATCGTCATCTTTTGAATATTGTTTGTATCTTATTAAATGAATCATCTGTGCCCACTAAATTCAGGGTAGAGGCCTATCTACGGCCGTTTATTTAATTAATTGTCCGCCCTCACAAATTTTGAATTATGATTCCTGGTATTTTTGTTTGTTCGGATTTGTTCCGAAGTATCATTCCCTTTATATATTTGGTTTCTGTCTGCTTCATCCACTTTCCACCAATTAAACATCACAAGCTTTTAACTCAAGCTGCCACATGCACATTTCTCGAATATGATAATATGCACAAACATTATGTCTATTATAACGTTGATGTCTACAAGTTTCATATTCTCATCCTGTATATTTTCTTTGAAAATCAATATTACTTCCAATCTCAGGTCCTTAATGACTCCACTTTAGTTGTACTTTTGCCCTTTGATGGCATGCCTTCTACTATTGAATGATTTAAGTCTGGCATTATGTACCAAAGACATCACCCAATGCGCTTTTCAAAACCTGAATTGTGCCTAATTCCGATGCATCCGAACTTTGTTGATCCACTTGAATTACACATCTTCCCAATAGATATGGCTTTTCTTATACTACTCATCAGACAACTTAGAATGCTATTATTGTACCTTCATCTTATACTTAAACTTCTACTTAACAATATTGGCAAAAAGCTACGCAAGACAAGCTTCAGCCTCTTTAAGACAACCATACTTGGGATATCGTATCGTACACCTCTGGAGTGAAGCCCATTGGATGTAAATGGACACATATCATTAAGCTGCAATTTGATGATTCCATTGAAAAATATAACACGTCTAATAGCACTTAGAAATTAACAAGAATATGACATTGATTATGAACAAACTTTTACTCTAAAGGCTAGAATGACTAATGTACACACTATTGCGGCTATTGCTAATTTGGAAGGATAGCTCATTTGACAAATGGATGTTGAGCATACATTCTTACACAATGATCTTAAGAAAAAACTCTATATAACTCCCCCTCGGCAAGTTCACTAATAAATCTGAGATTTGCAAGTTGAGGCGATCCTTGTAAGGCTTAAAGAAGGCATCGCAAGCATGGTTATAAAATTTCATACCATTTTTCTTGGTTTCAATTTTATTCAAAGTTAGTTTAATTCATCTCTTTCTTAGAAAGGCCGCTACTAGAATTGCTATACTCCTCATCTATGAAAATGAAATCATTATCACTAGATCTAACCCTTAATTGATTGAATAGCTGCAACAGTATCTCAAGACTTCCTTTTATATGAAAGATTGTGGCTTGCTACAATATTTTCTTCGCATTGAGGTATAACTTACTCTTACCGATACACTTTTACACCAAGGCAAGTATGCACAAGATATTATTCCTTTTGCTAATCTTCAAGCTGGCAACTCGATACTTACCCCTATGGAGATTAATTTAAAACCTCAATAGGAGAAATGAGAATTTTACCTAATCCATCTACATATCAGCAGTTGGTAAGAACTTTAAATTATTTAACAATTATTAGGCCTAATGTCACTTTCGCATCCCGGTAGGTGAGTCAGCTTATATAGACACCCTGACATACAAACTTAGCAATAGTGAAATGTATTATTCGTTACTACATGGTACCTCTGATTGAGGTTTATTCTTTCAAGTTGGGAATTCTCTCAATGTTATGGGATTTAATGACTCTGATTAGACTGGTTGTGCAAATACTCATCATTTGATTATTAACTGGTGCATATCCATAGATAATGCTCATTTTTTTAAGAGTAAAAAATAAGATCGGGTATAAAAGTCCTCCACTAAGTCTGAATACCATGCTGTCTTTAGCTTGTTCAGATATTTGTCTAGTTGAGGGATTTGTCAAGAGAACTTGGGATTCCACAACTTAATCTTGCCCCCTTCATGCTGATAATACTACAAATACTATCTAGATTGCTACCACTCTATTTTTTCATGAGCACACAAGGCATATTGAAATAGATCCGTGAA
>JAOVVI020005695.1:0-16240 GCA_028571085.2 Nepenthes alata
ATTCTTCAAACATTGGCTATCGCATTTCATATAATTTTTTTGTCTTCATATTAAACTCATATTCGTCTAATTTAATAAATTTGAAATAACATTTGTAGAATGTAAAAATAAAAAATCCTTAAACATAGAAAATTACCACAATAGAACTAAGCTAAAAATATATATTTTTTTGTTTTATTTTTTTTGGTGAATATTGTTAAAGGCATGCCAAGGCATAAATGATTTTTGAGATCAGGGGGCATGGTTCGGTCTTATGGCTTACAGAAAATTTTTTCTATAAATTAGGCACAGTCTTGATTATATTTACCTAATTACCCTAACCATTATTTGACATAAATTCGGAACATCACAATTCTTCCCCACTTAAGAAATTTTGTCTTCAAAATTAATTGATCCTAAAGTCATTACATACCTCAAAACAAGTGGGATTATTTCTTCCGAATCTCATCCTCCTTCTCCTAAGTAGCCTCCTCTAGCTCGTGATTCCTCCATAGAACCATGACTAGAGGAATCGTCTTCGTTCGAAACACTTGGTCTCTACGGTCCAGAACCTGCACGGGCTCTTCGACGTATGACAATTCTTTAGTGATCGACAGAGGCGCGTAGTTGATAACATGTGTAGGGTTATAAACATACTTTCGAAGTATAGATACGTAAAAAATATCGTGCACCTCTTCCAAAGTGGGTGGCAAAGCCAAATGATAGGCCACCTCCGCCACTTTCTCCAAAATCTCAAACGGGCCAATAAACCTCGACTTCAACTTCCCTTTGAGCCCAAACCTAGATATGCTTTTTGACGGCAACACCTTCAAGAAGACAAAGTCTTCAACTTCAAACTTCAACTTTGATCTTCTTCGATCGACATAACTCTTCTGTTGGCTTTGTGCCACCGTCAATTTTTCATAGATCAATCTGATCTTCTCGGACATCTCCTTAACAATCTCCGGCCCCATAAGTCGTCTATCACCGGTCTCATCCCAATGAATCAGAGAATGGCACTTTCTTCCTTACAACGCTTCAAATGGGGCTATCTCAATACTCGCCAGATAGCTATTATTATACGTAAATTTCGACAAGGCTAAGTGATCATCCCAATTTCTTTTCAACTCAATCACTGCGGCCCTTAACATGTCCTCCAGAATCTGAATGATTCGTTCAGATTGTTCATCTATATGCAGGTTATAAACAGTACTAAATTTTAAATCCGTCCCCAACTCATGATGTAGGCCCCCCTAAAATTTTGAGAGAAATCTTGGGTCTCGATATGACACTATAGTGGCCGGAATCCCATGCAATCTAACCACTTCATTAATGTACATATGGGCTAACCTATCCCTCAAATAAGTTGTTCAAATAGCCAGAGAATGCACCGATTTTGTGAGTCAGTCAAAAATCACTCAAATGGCGTCACGGTTCCTAGGCGTTCTCGGCAAACCCGACACAAAATCTATGGATATATCCTCCAACTTTCAATTAGCAAATAGGCAAAGGTTGTAAAAGACCGGATGATTTTTTAAGCTCGGCCTTCAACTATTGACAGATCAAGCATCTTCCCACAAATGACACAAATTGTCTCTTCATATTCCTCCACCAGAACATCTTCCTTAAATCTCGATACATTTTATTAATCCGTGGGTGGATTATGTATCTGGACCGGTTAGCTTCCTTCATAATCTCCTCCTTCAAATCACTAACATCAGGCACGCAACTCCAATCTTGAAATCTCAAGATTTCGTCGGCTCAAACACTGAAATTAATCTTGGAGTTTTGGTTCAAATTTCTAGCAACTTTGGGTAAAAACAGGTTGTTCATCTGATCTTCCTTGATCCGCTTTAAGATCTCCGGCTAGACATTGAAGTGCGATAAAATCATCCGATTTCCTTGAGCATATTGCCGAATGTCGCAATGCTTCATGCAGTCCAAAATCTCCATCCTTTTAATCCTCAAATGAGTTGCAAAATATGATTGACGGTTTAAGGCGTCTGCCACCACATTGCCCTTACCCGACTGATATTGAATTTTGCAATCGAAGTCTTTTAGAAAATACATCCATCTCCTTTGTCTCAAATTCAACTCTTTTTAGGAAACGAGATACTTGAGGCTCTTATGGTTTAAATATGTTAAAAATTTCTCACCATATAGATAATTCTTCAAGATTTTCAAAGCGAAGATTACCGTCGCGAGCTCCAAATCATGTGTCGGGTAGTTCTTCTCATGGATCTTCAATTGCCTCGATCCATAGGCTATTACCTTCCCATGATGTATCAGAACGCAGCCCAAACCCGTTATGCTTGCATCAAAATAAATTTTAAACCCTCCGAAACCTTATGAGATTGTCAGGATTGAGGTAGATGTCAACCGGTTCTTCAACTCCTCGAAGCTTTGCTCACAATCGCTCGTCTAAGGCAAATTTAATGTCCTTTTTTTGTCAAGCGGGTCAATGGCTTGGAAATCCTGGAGAAATTTTTCACGAACCTCTGATAGTAACCCGCCATTCCATGGAAACTCTGAACCTCGGTCATCGATGATGGTCGGCTCCAATTAACAACCTTGATTTTCTTCGGATCCACAGAAATGCCTCCATTCGATATAATGTGACCCAAAAATGTAACTTTCTTCAGCCAAAACTCACACTTCTTCAACTTGGTATACAATTTCTCATTCCGAAGCATCCAAAGTGCAATCCTTAAATGCGTGGCATGCTTATCATAGCTCCTCGAATAGATTAGTATATCATCAATGAACACAACCACAAACTTGTTCAGGTAGAGTCAAAATACCTAATTCATCAAGTCTATAAAAGTGGTCAGGACATTCGACAATCCAAATGGCATAACTAGAAATTCATAATGCCCATACCTCATATGAAAGGCTTTTTTTGTTATGTCATCTTTCTTGATTCTCAACTGGTAGTACCTCGGATGAAGATCAATCTTTGAAAACACTTATACTCCTTGCAGCTTATCAAATATGTCATCGATTATTGGCAGAAGATACTTGTTCTTAATGGTGATTTTGTTTAGCTCTCGGTAATCGATACATAGCCGTAATGATCCATCCTTCTTCTTGACAAATAGCACCGGGACACCCCAAGGAGACACGCTCGGCCGGATAAATTTCTTATCCAGAAGCTCCTGTAGCTGCTACTTTAATTCCTTCAGTTTGGCAAGCGCCATCTTATACGATGCCTTCAAAATTGGGGCTGAGTTGGGGACAATCTCAATCTTAAACTCAATTTTTTGATTGGTTGGCAAACTCGATAATTCATCGGGAAAGACATCTTCAAACTCATTGACCACTCGGATATCATTAACTAGCACACTATGACTCCCAATCGTGTAAGCATAACTCAAATTGGCTTGACATCTAGAATCCATCAAATAACGGACATACAAAGTCGAAATAAAACATGGTGGTTCCTTTCGTACCACACCTTGGAAATAGAACGGCTCACATCCTAGAATAGCAAAATGGAGTTACTTATGGAAGCAATCCACACTGGTTTGATAATTTGCCAGCTAATCCATACCCAAGATCACATCAAATTCGTGCATCTCAAGCAAAATCAAGTTCACCATCAGTTGTAGTCCATTAATCCAGACTTTGCACCTCGAATACAAGATATCTGTGACTATTGGCAATCCTGATGGTGTAAATGCCTAGTTGGGTATGGGACAAATAGATGTGATTTTGTATTAAACTTGACTACCTCCCCTTGTCAACCAATGCATCTTAGCTTGCTTCTCCTAGTTTGTTATTTTATTCCACGGGATTTTGAAGGGTTACGGCCTTGCATCCATGTTTCCTATAGTAGGTTGAGAATGTATTTTTGCTAGGAAATAAATATGCTATTTTTGGATTATGCTACTTCAATTCCCAATAGTATTTGAACCTCTATGGTGTTTTTTTTTAATCTCAAATCTCAGAATAGCCACTTCTTAAGTTTGTCAATCTCATCAATGTCATTTCAAGCCACAATTATATCATCCATATAGACAATCAAAACAATGATCTTACCATTTCTCAATTTCTTGAAGAAGAGTGTATGGTCACATTGTGATAGTTTGAACTTCGTTATTTTCTTTGCTTTTGTAAATCTTCCAAACCATACTCCAAGGATTGCTTTAATCCGTATAAGCCTTTCTTTAACTTGCACACACTAGAATTTCAGTTTATGTGGATTTTGTAATGTCTACATCAACGATCCCAAGACTAAGGCTGGCTAATCTTATCGTCCAATGAACTTTCTCCCTAAATATAACATGCCCTCAAGAGGGTTTTGTTTTGGCAAACGGACAAAGAAATTTTTGGTGTTTACATATTAGCACGTATATTCTTTCTGTGTAGATGTACACGCAAGGAGGACACATTTAAGGGCCCTCCGATCTAGTATACCACAATGCTAGGTATAGGTGCGAACATAGGAGCACAACTGAATATTCTAAATAGTAGGTGATTGAATTTATCGAAGTTTGGATAGAATTGTGAAAGAACATTTACCAGAGTTTTATCTTCTAACCCTCTGGAAGGTATTCTGTTTGTTTATAAGGTGGGCTGCTATTAATACTTCTTCCCTATTGGGGTTTAGCCCGAATACACCCTAATAATGTACAACAAAAAAATCCGAATCTGCTGTCAACCATCAGCCACCAAGAATGTGAGCACAAAGAATTCATGAATGTATAACAATTTTAACGTGAAAAACCCCTCTCAACCAAGAAAAAAATCACCGGATAAACTCCGAAAAATTTTAATAGGTAAAATCGGTTATAAAAACTCCGAGACAGAATACCAATAACGCACTCGAGACAGAATAAGAAAAGCAATCTTTAGAGTAAGGAAAATTTCATTCCCTCTTCTCTCTATTTTTCTTCTCTCCTTCCTCTCATTGGTGATGCTTTTCACTTACTGATTTTACAAGTATGGCGGCAAACGGCGAACAGTAAGAGCTCCGTTCCGCATTCTATTCCGTTCCACGTTCCACTGCACCGTCTTCTGAAGAACCTGGTACGCTTTGTAATATCACCAATTTTAAATCACATCTACTCATCTGACCTAATCTTGCAGACGATTTGTCACTCAAACTTTGTCATTTTCTACACCTTCACCAGTTCTCACGCTTCCACAGGCGATGCATGTTCTGCCAGTTTGGACGTGTGCCTGCAAGACTGTCACCTACTCTGTTAAACCGTCTGCCCTACTCTGCAAAGTCTATTAACTCTAAAAAATCAATTGCTCTACAAAGTTAGTTATGAGCTTTTCAGACAGGCCGCTCAGGGCCTGCCTCTCCAGCTGGCCTCATCTCAGCTCAGCTGGCTGGCCTCATTTGACCACCTTCTTCTCTCAGCTAGCTGGCCTCCCTAGCCGACTTCTTGCTTCCCGGCTGCCTGGCTGGCCGTTCTCTTGCAGCCCATTTGGCCGCGGCCCTGTCGGCTTCACCCTCGGCTTCATGCACCATTCCGGCAATTGTCACTCTAGCAAATTAGCCACTTCTACATTTGCCCATTCCGGCAAATTGGACACTCTAGCAAATGCCCATTCCAACAAATGTCATTTCGGCAAATGCCACTACGATAGTTTGCTACAATTAGCTTGTAGCATTTCGAATTTCGTACAAATCTTACACGATCTTCTGATGACACATTCATTTGTTGAGCTTTCTACTAAAGAGTGACCAAACCCAACATTCCCGAGTAGTGTGCAGACACTTATGAAATGATATTTCAAGAAGGTTTCATTTTTTTGATTGCTTAGTGACACCATTTTGTTGTGGAGTATTCGGGCATGATGACTGATGTGGGATCCATTTTTTTTGAAAGTAGGGAGAAAAGCTAGTTAAAGAATTTGTTCCCATTGTGGGATCTGACACCTTTAACATAAGCACCAAATTGATTTCTAAGACTCAAATGTGGGGAACGAGACTGTCAGTGTAGTTCAAATTTCTGACATTCAGGTTGTTTCAAAAAGGTGTTGGTTTTATTGTGTTAACCTCTCTCACGAAGCTAATATTGCTGCTTGTAACAAACAGAAAAGAGGCGGTGAAAGTAGCACAAAATGCATTTGAACGGCTAATATTGTGCTAACCTCTCTCACGGCAAAAGTGTCAGTCTGTTAGTCTGCTTGTAACTAACAGACTAACTGTGCATTTTTAATCAAGAAATTAACATCTAAAATGCAATGCTCCATGCTGCAACACGTACCTGGTCAACTTTATTTATCAGGTGGTAAACTATTATTGTCATTTGCTAATTTACTATTGCAAGTCTTGCTCAACTCCCCTCGAAGTAATTCCATCCTCAAAATTCATCTTGTGCTTCAAATATATGAGGTTATGAAGAGCTTTTGAAAAACTCAGCTTCCAATATTTTCTTTGCTAATCTGTGCAGGTTAATATGAAGCTTGTTGCTAGTAGTTGACTCGGATTCTTATCCGTTGTGCTAATATTTTCTTCGTCTCTCTAATATGATAGGGTATTGCAACCCTCTCGTATCTCTGATAACCTGGTCTGAATCTGATTCATCTATCAGGGTGGCGTGGGTGCCTAGAGGTGGCTCATTCATGTCCTATTGCAGGCTCCGAACATGCTTCTATGCGAGAATCTAGATTTTCCCTTTGAAGATGAACATGGGTCATAAATACCATGAAAAAATAGGAAATTAGGCTAACCTGATTATGACTCAAATATCAGTAAAAATGCTAGGATCGGCTGAATTACTAGCGACATCTTGCTTTTGGTCCAAGTTAAAATCGCAAACATAAAAAATTGACTTTGCAAAACTCAAATGCATAGAGTTTTGAGTAATTAGAAGAGAAAAATAAGGTCCAGAAAGTCTTCCCTCTCCTCAGAATGTGAGGTGTAGGCTTTCTTTTAAACTTCTCAAAAGTTCAAATAAGGTGGTGGGAGTTGGAGAGATAGTGAAAATGGAAACCATGGGTTGGACCAAAGAAATTTAACTATCCTTTTCTTTGGTCATGGGTCTATGGGTCGGGTTAGGTTGTCCCATTATAGGCAGATCCAATCCAACCAAGAATTATGACAACCACTGAACACAGCTTTGCCTAGCACTTTGTTCTGCCCCAGTCTGGTCCAGCAAAAATGTGCCAATAATACTCTTGTACGGAGCTACTGACCACATCACTTAGAGGTTTAATCGGAGCCACCTTTACATTCTCCCCCTTCCTTAGAAGGATATATCGAAGTTCCATGACAGATTGTCAAGGGTTTGTGGTGGGGATATTGTAACATGCCATCTTATGCCAAAGATGTGAAGAATATGAGTTCAGGCTAAATGACTATAGCGTGGGTGGCACGGAGACCTAAGTAGGCTTAGTATCAGCTATAAGGGCCCTTTCCCTTTTGGGTCTAAATGAGGATAAAATTTGTCGGTTACTTGGCTAGTGGCAAAGGTAGGGACTGCATTGAGAAGCTTACAGTCTGCGTCAACTAATAAGGAGGCTGCCATTATGATTCTTTTTAACTACTGTCATAAGGAACTATTATTCGTCATTTTCTTGTTAAAATGATAAAATTGTCAAGCATTTTAGCTTGACCGTAGATGAAAATATCAATGTCAGTATCATTCGCGACTATATTAAATAATGTATATCAATATATGATATGTTAGAGAAAAAACATTTTGAGAATCGTAATCTAATAGGGAAATATCATCCACTCTATCGACTGTTACATTGATAAAGTTAATTCATTGGCCAGATATCAGATATGTCGACCAATATATCATGATATTTTCATAGTATCATGATATATTGGAATCAGGACTACTAATACTAATATATATCAGTAATATTTTCTCTGTGTTTGAACTTTTTTCTAGGTATATATAACATTATGCATGCAGTTTTGACGAGGAAGATGTTGAGATTTTCATTGTGTATATTTGCCAAGTGCATGCCTATGCTGTATAGGAAATTAACTCACTTCAAGGGATTTTGAAGTCTTAGATATTCAAGTAGTACTATTTGTTGGGAATCGTATGCACATGCAACCTTCTTGCAATTTCCTAGTTCTATTTCGTTCTTTCTTAACTATCCTTTTTCATTTTTTTGACAGGATTCTCGTTATTTACACTTTGGTTCTCAAGAATGGGTCAGTCCCTTCAAAAGTGACGCCCTTGCTTATCTCCTTTGAGGTCATCTGTGATGTCCAGTATGCCGATATCCCTGATGGTTGTTCCTTCCTCTCCCACCTACGATACTATCGACATACCATAGAAGTGCTGCAAAGGGCAGCCCAGAACTGGAACAACCTCCAAAACCTTAGCTTTTCCTTAGTTTTGGGGACATTGTTGGTGGGCACTCCCCGAAAGATCAATCTCTAAATGCTGTAAAGAAGGTTGCCAATGAATTTGAGAATTTAACGGGCCGTTTACCTCGTGGTTGGTAATCAATGCCTCTCAAATCTCCCTTGTGGGCAGCTGCTTCCTTTACTGAAGATCCCGGACCATAACGGCCTCGCCTACTACGATTTCTCTCCTATCTTGGATTACTGATTCATAGTCCTGGATGCCTATGATATCAGAATAATCGTTTGGCCAGAAGATCATCCCAGTGCGTCAATGGCCATGAAGATTCTAAACCAAAAGAACCCGAACACCAACAATAGTCCTGCTAGATTAACAAACAGCAAAAGAAGGTTTCTCAAGTTCAATGAAGCTGTGGGTAAATAATTGCTCGAGTGGCTAGATTTCACCCTTCAAGAAGCAACCGCCTTGAGACAAAATGTAGTTATCTGCTGCCATCTGCCTCTACATCCTGGCGCTGCAAGCACAACAGCAGCTCTTTTGGGGAACCATGGTGAAGCAGCAATGGATGTGATTCATAGCTACAGTTGTGTGAAGGTTTGCTTGGGTGGTCATGATCACAGGGGAGGCTACACTGTTGATTCCCAACGTGGAGTGCTCGAAGCAGCGCTGGAGTGTCCTCTGGGTTCCATTGCTTTTGGATGCATCAATGTTTACTATGATCGTTTATCACTTGTTGGCATCGATCAAATTCAGTAAGACCCCACAAAAGCCATCAAAATGGTGTTTGATACTTGAATAAATGGTGACATTATCAAGATTGTCATGTAGTAGTAGTCCTTCCAAGTGTAACGTTTCATATACATGATATTTATAAAGCTTACATCAATGCCTCGGACCAAAATAAGTCATAATAATAATTAAGAATAATTACAATTCATAATTAAAATCCCAGTGATAAAACTATAACCAATACAAAACTCCAAAATTCGGATATGACCTAACAATACATCCAATTGTTTCGACAATAACAAGAATAATTAATGATAATATTGTCATTTATTTACAGACCTCTCCAAATTATTCATCAAGACAAATAAATAACCATGACCCGCTCAAAAGCCCGTAAAAAAAAGGTGATCATCCACTCAATACAAATCTGAATCAACGTAAACCAACCATCATAATAATCACGTAGAGGAATAATCCATACTCTGATTATATAATAATAAGACATACTAAACTAACCAATTTCTTGTTCAACTAATACCAAAATACATCTAATATAAATACAATCCAAATAAAAAACTAATACTCACCTATATAAATGAAACTTCTATCGAAGTCCGCGTTTAAAATCCTTACAATATATCTGTGGCTCACTAATATGAAAGGATAATAAAATAAAAATTTGAATCAAATGTTTAACAATTACCAGAATAATATATATATGACAAATCATACGTCCAAAATTATAACGAAATAATGAATCAATAAAACAAAATTAATAAAAGTCAGAATTCAAATATTTGATATGTCAAGTTAACGAAAATCCAAATGTAATCTCGTACTAAAAAATATAGCAAAAAAAACGAAGGCCAAATATTTCAAATGTATAAAACCAATCGAATCTCAACTGCGTGCAAAACCTACAAATCTCAATCAAAATTTTAAATGTCTAAATCAATATAGGTAAAAGTGTATCAAAATCCTAACATTGTTCAAATCGGAGAACCAATGACTAAAAAATTGATTTTGAAAAAGGGCTATTCATATTCCTAATAATTTTAAATCATATCACTACTATTTCAACCATCAAGTAAGGTCATCTATATATTTTTTTCCTATAGAAGGGGATGAAACCAATATTTTTTATCACCCGTAAAATGGGTGTACTCCTTAGATCTGTTTGAATATATTAGGATGCCAGAATATACTAATTTCGTTCAATTCCTTACGATGATTTCTATAAAAATACAAATTATGAAGGATCTCTATATTACAAATCTAAAACTTCTATTTGGAAATGTCAAATAAAAAATTTTGACTCAAAAAAGGCCAAATATAAAATTTTTCACATCGAGAAAAGTACACATATCAAATCGAATACACAAAATAAAGCCTGATCTAAAGCACATGAATGGATGCTACATCCATAGCCCATATACAATTTTGCATGACTTTTTCTTTGTAAATATACTCATATATAAATATAATGTATTAAATAATTTATCCATTTTTCACAAAACAAGCAAAATCCTCAAATGTAAGCAAAATCTAAACAAAACCTCTAATACTTTGACAAATCTACATGTATATATGAGTAGATAAAGTGGGGTAAGTAAAAATATCATGTATGTATATTAAAATTATCAAATGTAAGCAAAACTAACCAAAAATAGGAATAGGCCAAGAATAAGGTATAAGGATATTTGTTTCAACTTCTAGTTTTACAAATTTGGTACAATGATACTTGAAGATCCTCTTTCTTTTTTACCTCTCTCTTCATTCTCCTTTTCTTTCTCTCTCATTTGTTTTCTTTTCCGTATGAAATGAACAAAATGGCACACACTACCCCTTATATAATTGAATAGACGTTCAAACACGTGTTAAGCACTGTACCTAACCCTATCAGCGCACGAGGGCCATCTCAGGCGCCCCTCAAGCACAGGCATACTGTAATCAGCATTCGAGTGCTACCTTATGCTCGCCCAATCTTTCGAAAGCACACGAGTGTGCATCGGGCGTGCTTCAAGCGCCAAACTTACCTTCTTATTCTGAATATTTTTAAATTTACATTGCATAATCTATTTTAATATGTCTAAAAATAAATCTAAAATAAATTAATAATAACAAATTAATTGGATAGAAAACCAAACAATACAACTTACTATAACACGATGACTAGAAATAAATATTATGCGAGAATAATTATTCTTAGAAAACTAAGAATAACAAACTTAATTATTGAATAAGTTTATTTACCGTCAGATGTGCAAAAATATTAATTATCAACCGTATTTATCTCTCCGTGGCTACCAATAGTTACTTGCTTACGTCGAGAGCTGTGGTAGCCGACCATTGAACACGGCTCACCTCCGGTGACTTCCACCGGAACCAGTCGGCCGATTTTCCTATTCGTCCTCAGCTCCCTCCCCACGCTTCTCTTTTAGTTATCGGGGTAATATTCTCACCTTATCCTAAAAAATTGTTACACGTGTTGATCCCACGTGAATTCTTTAATGTTCTAGTTTGAATTTTATCATCTTATTTTATATCATACAACTAATATTTATAAATGATATAATATTTATCTATTCTTATGTAAATTGGTATCATTAACAAATGAATGAGGTATCACATCATCAATAATATCTTAATAGCTGTTAAAAATTATTATTCTCATGCTACTTATAACTATATATGAAGTCTAGGTCTCGGACACAATATCTAATAAGTAAGAATATGAAAAATTAAATATGAAAAATAATTAAAATATTATCAAAACTTTTAAATATTTAAAAAACTATAAAAATACTTTATAATTTATTATAATATTAAAAAAATATTGATATCTTAATATTAATATAAGCCCTGATATTATGCACATATACCTAGATTAATATTATGCCCAAGAAGGGGAGCTTCATTTAGTAAAGAAAAGAGGACATGTACACCAATTTTATTGACATATGTTGTGTCTTCGGATCTTTAGTCTGATTTGGACGAGAATCCGATAGCAATGCCAAATACTACTCGTGCGAAAAAGGAAAGAGAATGTACGATGACTGAAGTGGAGTGAGAGGATGAGGACTTATGCGCAAAGAGTTTTTACGTGGAAAATCTCCTCTAAAAATCACAGGATTTTAATTTAAGAATTTCTTTCACTATCTTGTACTTTGTTACAAAGAAATTACAGGATGCACTCAAATACAAGAGACTCTGGACTTAGTATATGAAAACTTTAAGAGTTAATCTTACAACAGGAGCCATTCTCTCTTTCTCTCTCTTCTCTTTCTCTACTACTGCTAGTAAGAGTAAATATTGGGGATCCTTTGTTTGATAATAGTTAATATTTTTATAGTGGTTGAACTTCTCATGAGAGCAGTCCAAGTGGCATTGGCATGTGCAAAGAACTCTGCTACTAACTCTATAAGTCCCTTTTGCCGTGTCAGGATGATTGCGTGCACGACCACCTTATGTGACGTTTCTTTTGTGGGGCCCTGTGCTCCGTTGGCCATCATTCCTTTTACAATCTGACAGATCAGCCACCAAATTCCGTATACATTGATTCTGCAGGTGAGGTGGCGTCTGAGGCCCATCTTGAGTCCATGGGCCTAAGTGGACTCTGAGTCCACTGTGCCACATGGGCGGACTTTGGCGCCTTGATTTCTTGGGCCACTTTAGGCCTATTGGGTCTCTATGGTATCAGGGCCCAATTCGTAAAATATGGATCTTAGAGTGGGTCTTGGGTATCCAGTACCCATCACTAGCCCACCATGCCAAAGGGTCTTAAGTACTTTGGCCTTTTGGTATGTCTAGCGGCTATGAACGAGTCTCATGTGAAGGTTCCATTCATGAAAATTCGCTCGTCCCCTTGGCTCTTGCATATGTCCGCGGATATAGAACAGAGCAAAAGCCTAGGGATGCATGACCAAAATGTCCAAGAGGTTCTAAAGCTTGCACTTTACTAAAAACATTCGAGGAAATTCTGGGTCTACAGCCTGAGTAGAGCGCTCGAGGACTTGTTGGGGTTTAGGCACTGCTAGGCTTTCATAAGTGATCGCAGTCTTTGTGCACTTGCCTGAAATCCAAAGATATCCTTGGATAATGCAGGCTTTTACGAGAGCGTGTCCGAGTACTTTAGGACGTGTTTCAGTCTGAGAATTCCATCATAATCTGAGAGCTTGGCCTGCGCCGCCGTTTTTGCCATCAAAGCGCATTAAACGCGCAATTAATGAGATTGACGTAGCCTTGAGAACACAAAGCCCACTATCTCTGGTAGCGTATGGGTGATTGACGCGTGACCAGTATAATGATCGGTGTGCCTTTCAGCCTTTTCAACCATTTCAAATACGACTTCTAGCCTTCATTTTCTTTTGCGCAACCCTAAAACTTTCTCTATCAAACATTTGGATGCCATTCTCTCCATCACTTCTCTTCTCATTTCTTTCGTGCATTTTCTCCATGGAGTTAAGGAAATAGCGTCCTCCCTGACCCTAGCTAGTCTCAACGCCATACGTACGAAGTATGACATTCCAGAATCTATGGCAATGGTGGTCCCTGATCCCAGTGATAGGGCGTGTAGCCCTCCTAATGGGTTCATTTCCGTATACAAAGTCCACCTCAAGGGTGGGCTTTGCGTTAGTGTTCCCATGGAGTTCTATATCATTATGAGGGCCCCTGGAGTACCATTTGCGAGGCTACAGTCTAATGCTATTAGGTACCTTATTTCACTTTGTGTTTTTGCACATTTCCACCACAAAGTTCTTGAGCTTGCTACGGTGGAAGTTATGTTTCGCTTCACTCATAACCAAGATTGGATTATCACAACGCCATGTCCTGAGTTCGCTGTTATGAGTGGCGGAAATCTCGATTCTACCAAGAGGTGAAAAGATAAGTTTTTCTTTTTGGCGATCCGAGATAATTGGGCCATTGACAACACTTGGGGGAATGTGGTTGAGCAGCACTGCTCAGACTCCTCCAAGGAGGAGAGGGAGGTCGCCAAGGTGGTCATAGACTTAGTGATGGCCAACCTTGACGGTTTCAATCAAAATGAGAAGAATATTTGGCTGAAACTCGAGAACTTGAAGAAAGCCAAGTGGGGGTCACAGTCCGAGGACTCTGGTGCTGCTGCTGCTTCTCAGAAGAAGAAGAATAATAATAAGAAGAAGTTGAGGAGAAAGGAGGGGACTCTGAGGATTGAGGAGCCATCCAAGCAGTCAAAGAAGAGTCACCGAACTGAAGCCTCAAAGCATTCGGTGACCACTATTGTGAGCTCCTTGTCTCATTACGACACCGCTGTGATAGTGCCTCTCTTCAAGAGGTTGAGACCTCTGCAAATGGCCTCTGTCCGAGACTCTACTGGCGTGACACCTTCAGCCTCTGCTGAGTCACCCAGGTAGCCTTTTGAGCGTTTGTGCCGGCTCACGGACCCACTTCTTGCCCAGCCTGTCCTTGATGAGCCAGTTTTTGACATCCCTTTTGGATTCCCTGGTGAGGTCTCGGACTAGATGGAGCTCCATTTGAGGACACCATCGCAGAGGAGACTACGAGGGAGGTTGAGGTGACACGGACCAGTGAAGCAGTGATGACGACGACGTTGATAATTGCTAATGCTACTGAGGTCGTGGAGAGCCAGGCCATTGAGCCGCCTACTGCAGAGTCTACTAAGCTCCCTTCCCTAGCGATCCAAATCTACAACCCAGTGATGACACCGTCCGCGGCCTTTGAGGACCCTTTGGCCAAGGCCAGGGCTGAGGTTTCTGTGGTGCAGGAGTCCGAGACTACAGAACCTGCAAAGCCAGAAGCTCCCAGAGAGTAGAGCACTTCCGGGAGTTCCTTCGTGACCAAGGTATTCCTCTATCCCCTTTCTGGCTTTGCCTCATCTTATTGATGTCCTATTGACGCACCTTGTCTTTGTAGCTTCAGAATAGAGCAGGCGGCCTTGACGTGATCATCAACGAGGTTGCCCAGGTTTACACAGAGCTCGGAGCTTTCAGGTTTGTAAGTGGACAGTTCAACCTTAGCACTTGATAAATTGATCAAGTCGGGTGCTAATTCAATCAGTTTCAAGCCGGTTTGGTTTATTTCTTCAAGCAGCCAGGTTCAGCATCAAGAATTCTGAAACCAGTTTAGTCCAATTTAGGACGCCGGTTCAGTACCTATCATAGGGAGTTTGAGGTGGTCGTTTTATTGTAAATACTTTAATCTTAGTAGGTTATACGATGTTGGGTCACCTACCGGTTCAACTGAATTGGGTTCGGTTTAATCTATTTTTTTAAGCTGCCAATTCAGTATCAGCAAAGGTGCTCAAGGACTAGTTCTACTTTTACCGATTTTATGTCCAATTTTAGACCCATTTGTGACTGGTCCAAGGAATCATATTACAGCTAAGAGACTCATGTTTATGTTTATGTTGAGTTCCTCGCCAGTTCAAGTTGATTTCTTAGCTGATTCGGGTCATAATTTACAAACAAGCCTTCTGCTGTAGTATCTTTTGATGCAGCCAATTCTGGTTGCTATTTTGGCAACCAATTCTGGGTCTAATTTTACAGTGTGACACTTGAATATCATCATAAGACACTTAAATTTATATGATGGCTTGCTTGGCTAATTCGGAGCCCGATTTATAGGCTGCAAATTCAGATATTAGTAATTTGCTGATATTATGTCTATTACTAATGTAAGGGAAGGTTCGTTGATATTGTATCTATTACACCGTTGACCAGCTGATGGAGGCCAATGGCCAAGGTGCGAGACGACCAAGGATACCCAATGGTAGGCACATATTTGCTTTGAGGCAAAATGGCTGGTCAAAAAGGCAAATGGCAAGTATAGATTTTATCCAATTGAAATTTCGATCAAAGGGTTGACCTGCTGTGAAGGTAAATTGACTGGTATGTGCAGGATTTATCGGTTGGCCAAAATGGAAGATTTAACCATTTTGGAAGATAGCAAAATGCCTAGTTTGACAGGTTTGCAGAATTTGGCAGAAATACCGATTTGGCATGAATGAATTTTCTGTTTGGAATCCTATTGGGTCCATGGGTGGCAGCTCAGAAGATTTTCTGAGCATACGTGATCTCAGGGTACCGTTTATGCAGAGTGTCTTCATATTATTGGCAAAAGTAGATTTTGTCTGGAATAAAATACTTGACAGATCGACAATATATATACATACTGTAAATGGTGGAAAAACATGGTAGAGATTCAAGGGTGAAAAAGAGAGGAGTGCACCCCCAATGAGGAAGAATAGA
>JAOVVI020005696.1:0-16238 GCA_028571085.2 Nepenthes alata
CAACTCAAAGACTGGACAGTCTGACATCTACTAGAATGATAGCCTCGATCCCAAAGTACAAGCTGAAGGGCACCTCACGAGTTGGCTCCCTAGGCATCGTCCTGTAGGGCTATAACATGGATGATAGCTTGTCTACCCATGAGTCCCCAACGTCTTCTAGCTTAATTTTTAATCCATGCAGTAGCATATAATTAGTTACATCCACTTATCCGTTGGCTTGTGGGTAGGCAACGGAGATGTGAATCAACCTTATTCTTAAGTTGGTACAATATTTTATAAACTGCTTACTTGTAAATTGGGTTCCATTGTCGGTCATTATGACATCTATAATACCAAACCTACACACTATACTTTGGCAAACAAACTCTATAGTATTCTGCTTGGTGATCCGTGCCTGAGGGAGAGTCTCAACCCACTTTGTAAAATAGTCAAACTTGATGATTATGAACTTCCTTTGTCTGGACACAATATGCAGGGGTCCGAGGATATCGAACCTCCATTGTGCGGATCGCCAGGGCAACTGTAAGGTTTGGAATTCTATATGTGATTGATGGGTAAGATTCCTACGGATCTGATAATTCTCACATTTCTGTACAAAGTCTATGGCATCACGCTTTATAGTGAGCTAGTAGTAACCTTACCTCATGAGTTTAAAAGTAAGATTATTGCCCCCAATGTAGGATTTGCAAATGCTGAGATGTACCTCTTCTAATGCGTAGCTAGCTTCTTCTAACATGAGACACTATAGGTATGGGACAGAGTATCCACGTTGATATAAATTTTCTTCCATGATGGTGTACCAGCCTACCGTCTTTTTCACACGCTTTGTCTCATCCTAGTTCTCGGGTAGTGTGCCATTGGATAGATATTTTTGTAAGGAATCAGCAAGTTTTTCGTATCGACTATCTGCATCATCTCATGCTTTGGGTCGTCTATGCTATGAATTTCGAGGACCTCACACGTTTCTCGTGTGTACAGCTTAGGGTCACCTGTTGTTGTGGCCCTTGCTAGTCAATTTGCCTTTCCATTTTCTTCCCTTAGAATGTGGATCACCTCCACATTGTCCAATGTCGATGTCACGCCTCGAACATTGGAGAAATACTTGTAAAACTGAGGGTTGGAAGTCTCAAAATTTTTTCAGACTTGGTTAACAACTAGTTCCAAGTCGTTGTAGACGATCAGGTTCTTGGTTGAACACTCTTTGGCTAATCGGAGTCTGGCAAGAAATGCTTTGTACTCCGCAACATTATCGGTCATCGAAAATTTGAGAGTTATTGAGTACTTTATTTCTAACCTATCAGGAGTTCTCAAGACCACGCCGGCTCCGCTGTCTATTGGAATTGAAGATCCATTTACGTGCAAGGTCCATGCTGGAGGCTTTTGCTGACCATCAGTTTCATCAAGGTTGAGGGTTTTCAAAGTTAGGGATATTGTTTCAATAATGAAGTCTGTCAAAGCTTGGCCCTTTACGGCCGGCCTCGATCAAAACTCCGTGTCGAATTCTCCCCCAACTTAATGGCCCATTTGACTAGTTGTACTAACATTTTCAACCTCTACAAGATTCTTTTTAGCGGCTAGTCTGTCAGAATAATAATTTTATACGCTTGAAAATAAGGATGGAGTTTCCGAACAAAATAGACAAGTGTCGGGGCCATCCTTCGACATAAGAGTATCGGGTTTCTAGGTCTGTCAAGACCTTACTGACATAATATACAGGTCGTTACCCATCAGGCTATTCTCGAATCAAGATCGAGCTTCATGCAGTGTTAAAAATTGCTAAGTATACACGACTAGCTAGGACCCCTTGGCATCAATAGGTAGTGCAACAATCTGATTAGCAGGATCACCATAGCATTTCTAGAGCAGAGAGACCCTTCAGGTACTCGGGACAGGGCATTTGCAGGGCCATTTTTTGGGCCTAGCCTATAGAGAATTTCAAAATCAATTCCCAATAGCTTGGAGAAGCCTAATTATTTGACCAGCCGAGTCCGTAGAAAATTAGGAGTTGAGCCACTATCTACCACTGGAACCACAAAATGTCCCAAAACAAGTCCCCATGGCCTCAAAGTTGAAGGAACCAAGTAGCCTTCTATTACATGGAGGGTAATAATTGGAGAAAATTCCAAAGTCGACAGCAAAGAATCCATCCCTTGAGGAAGTTCCAGTGAAAATTCTAGGTTAGGGTACTCGATATGTTGAAAACTGGCAAGAGCCACTTACTTCAGGGTACTCGACGAGAAATTTGTTTATTAGCAATTTAGGAGTAAGACTTGGAGGAGGGGTAGGACCTGCTTCTGTATCAAATGTATCCTCCACTAGCACTTGAAGAGAATTGGTTGGAGCGTGTTTTGATGTTGGAGGTAAGAAATTGGACTCTTTAATAATTGCTGAAGGAAGGCTTGGGTTATTGGAATCAGTCCTTAGAATTGGGGCTACAGTAGGGGCAAATCCTTCGCCCTCAACCAGCATACATAAAAATTGTGGAGATTTACGGTGATGGCCAAGGATGAACCGCTCATCACAGTGAAAACACAACCCACATTCATTGTGTAAAGTCATTTCAACAAGGGATAATTCTGGAATGGTAAGTTGGGTGGAAGGATGTGCTGACAGGAAATTTTCGGGTAAATTGTGGTGGGGTGAGGTGATGGCTTGGTGAGTGGTGGACGTTAGACAGCGGATCGACCAACCTCTATTTTTTCCTCCACTAACTTGGCCATGCCAATGGCTTCATGCAAGGGTATGGGTTTCAACAGCAATAACTCACGCTGTATATTCTCACGTAATCCTGAAGTGAAACAGTTCAATAGATGGGTAGGAGACAGACTAAAGTTTGTGTAGAAAGGGATGCGAACTCGTCCATATATGTTGCAACCGTGGTGATTTGGCGAAGCTCATATAGAGCTACTTCGTGTTTTAGGGAAGAGGACGGTCCAAATCGAAGCTCAAGATCCCTGGAGAAAAGCTCCAAGGTTGATAGTTGTCGTGTCGCACGCATCCACTAATACCACTGGAGAGTGTATTCGGACATGTAAAAGGCATTGATGACTAATTTCTGTTCTGATGGAGTGCTATGGTTCCAGAAGAAACGTTCGATCTGAAATAGTCAACCAATGATGTTTTCTCTTGAGAAAAATAAAATTTCAAGTTTGGGCAAGCAATGGGAGGTAACAACTGGTTCATTAGGTGGTGATTTGAGCAGTATGGATAGGGTTTGCACTGGATAGGGTAAAATACCAGAGAATAGGGTTGTGAACGTCGAGGGGGGTGGAAGCAATGGCGGATTTGCAGACGGCAAGGATTTTCATTCGAATCGTTGTCGATCAATTTTGGCCAAAGTATGATAGATGTCGATGAGGGAGTGCCAAATTTGTTCTACGGTAAAAGCATGGACAGCAATGGCATCTTCAAAGGCAGTGTGAGTCGTCATCTTGCCCTCCATCATTGTCTCAATGAAAGCACCAATATTACGTGCTTACTGGCAATGATTAGTGAAAGAGAGGAAATTAGGGAAGAGGGAAGGGGAGTTCAGTCAGAGGAAACAGGAGAGAGAAGACAGAGAATAGGGAGAAGGTTCAAAAGAGAGAGAGAAGACGAGAGGCATAGTGGGAGGAAGAAAACTTGAGTCAATTACTTTCCCCTCACAGCTACAATAATGGGCAATTATATACATATCGGCAGAATGTAGAGCCGAAAACAAAAAGTAGTAAAAGAGGAAAGGGGTTGCGCATGTAGTATAACAAAATGCAGTTGGTAACAAAATACAATTGAAGGTAATCCCTAAATTTGAGGGTTGGCTGGGTTGTCCAAGTGCTTCGTCTAGTAGTTGTTGGGTGACTTGGCAATGCTTCTGAGGTGTATCATAACATTGTCTCCTGGTAATCATAACACCGACGTTGTTATCATAGGGGCTGGATCCTCGGGGCTCTCCTGTGCCTACGAACTCAGCAAGAACCCTGTTGTACAGATCGCTACAATTGAGCAGTTCGTCAGCCATGGCAGTGGCGCGTGGCTCGGTGGCCAACTCTTCTCTGCCATGGTCATCTGGAAGCCGGCGCATAAATTCCTTGACAAATTGGGCATCGACTATGACAAACAGGTATATAACATATCATATATAAAATTTAATGGTAATCGCATAAAATTTAAAGAAGAAAATACCGAAACTAACCTTAACCTTGTGCAAATATTGATTCCATTATGTACTTGTTATATTAATATTGTGCCGCATTAGTTCATGTGTTGCATTTTACACCATATATATGTATATATATTTTACCAAATTTGGAAAAAAATATAAAATATAAGAAAACCAAATTGAAGCCCAATGAATTCTCATATAGAATTTCTGATGACATTTAAAGAAAAACAGAAAAAAAGGAAAGAAAATAGAGAGAAGTGCTGGATCTGAAGCTGGAAGAAATATCAAATGTGATGCATGCATCAAAGCTTCATTCTGCAATTGGCAACAAAAACAAGAGAAGAGAAGCAAATTGGGAAAGTAGAAGGAGGATGGGGGCTCTGACAAAAGGCGAAGGGGAAATAGAAGGGGAAAGAGGGAATTAGGGAGAATATGGAGGAGAGAGGAGACTGAAATTGTGTCATCTATATTTCTATAATTGTTATAGACAGCAATATATATAAAGTTTTAATAATAGAATATATTCCTAAAAGCTACAATAGTATGGCACATGCAAGAAGAATAAAATAAAATATAAGAAAAATAATAAATTATAAATAAAATGAATTAATTGTAATCCTAAAACTTAATTAGTGGTCAGATAGAGCAATCACTTTGTTGAACAAGCGGGGTGATTGTCAGTGGCATAGTAGTCGAATCAATTGGACCTGTAACATTACCGTCCTCACAAAAAAACATTGTCCTCAAGGTTAAATGTAGAAAAATCACAAACAAAGTCTGTTACGGGTTCCCAAGTTGCCTTCGTGGGAGTGTGAAATTTCTAGTGGACTAAAAACTGGGAAACAAATTTTTCATGTTGGAAAACCTTCCAGAATCCAAGAAGCTGAACTGGGGTTATTAAAGGGTGGGAAATGGTAACCTCTGGTGGCAGGTCATGATGTGGCTGGAGCGTAGGGTCGCCAATGCATTTTTTAGCAAAGAAATATGAAAGATATTGTGAATTTTAGAGTAATTTGGCAAGCGAAGACGGTATACAACAGCTCCAATGCGGTCCAAAAGGCAAAAGGGTATATAATAACGCTTAGCTAATTTGTTGGATCGTCGATGGGCCACAGTAGTTTGTCGGTACGGCTTTAGTTTAATGTAGACCCAATCTTCGATCTAAAATTCCCTATCTGAACAATGAGCATCCGCTTTATTTTTCATGCACAATTGAGCACGTTGAAGGTTGGCCTTTAAAGCAGCAAAAACAGCAAAGCATTCAGTTGGTAACTCATCAACTGATGCTACAACAGAGGAGCCCTGAATATAATCGATTAAGGAGGGCGGTTGGATGCCGTATATAGTTTCGTAGGGGGTCATTTTAACGGAAGAGTACCAAGTGGTGTTATAACTACATTCCACCCATGGCAAATACTAGACCCATTTAGATGGATTGTTGGCAGCAAAACACCTCAAATAATCCTCTAAACAGCGGTTAATTACCTCCGTCTGCCCGTCTGTTTGTGGGTAATATGAGCTGCTCATGGATAATTCAGTTCATTGGAATTTAAAGAGCTCTCGCCAAACAGTACTTATAAAAATAGGGTCCCCATCTGAAATGATATTAGCTGGAAGTCCGTGTAATCGACAAATATCTTTGACAAATACTTCCGCAAGTCCAGCAGCCGTGAAATGGGTACTCAATGGGGAGAAATGGGCATATTTGGACAATCGGTCTACCACTATAAAAATCACTGTTTTCCCTTCTAAAGGCGGTAAATGGGCAATAAAATCCATCGAAAGGGAGGTCCGACTTTGACCTAAAATGGGAAGTGGTTGAAGCAGAACCGGAGAGGCCAAAGTGAGGAGTTTCACTTGCTAACATGTGGAGAATTTGGCAACAAATTCACGCACCTCCTTTCTCATGTTTGGCCAACAGAAGGCAGCCGCCATTCGAACAAGAGTGCGTTGGAATCCTGTGTGACCACCCAGAGGAGAGTCATGAAACTCCTGTGGTATTAAATATTGCAAAGTTGATTCAGTACGCACCACGATGCGATTCTTATAGGAAATTAATCCATCACGCAAGGAATAATGCTCATAATCTTGTGGTCGTTCTCGAAGGGAGGCAATAAATGCAGCTGAAGCTGGATTACGAATGTGGAAATTGCAAAGAGCGTCCAACAGGGCCATCAACGGTTTAGACACCGCACGGTAAGTGGAGCAGGTTCCCTCTGGCAGTCGCGATTGGGCATCAGCAGGGGTATTATCCTTTCCGAGCATGTAGACAATGTCAAAGTCGAACCCTATTAGTTTAGTGATCCGTCATTGTTGCTCTGGGGTATGGATAGACTAGTTCAGCAACTTTTTAAGGGGTTGGTGATTGGTTTGGATAGTAAATTTGACACCCAAGAGATATTGGTGTCATTTCTTCACAGCTTCGGTGATTTCAATAAGTTCTCGAAGGTAAGTGGACGAAGTTTGTAGCTGTGGATTGAGCTGCCGGCTAAAAAACGCAAATGGGTGCCCAGACTGTAAGAGTATGGTGCTTACGCTGTTGTTGGAGGTATCAGCTTGGATGACAAAGAACTGAGAAAAATCAGAGAGTGCTAGAATGGGAGTAGAAGTAAGGGCGGCTCTGAGAACATTAAAGGCGGTTTCAGCCTCCCGAGTCCAAACATAAGCATTTTTCCTCAATAACTGCATAAGAGGCGCAGAGATTTGGGCATAATGAGCCACGAATTGCCGATAGTATCTAGCTAACCAGAGAAATCCCCTTCATTGTCTAATATTGGCAGGTACCGGCCACTGCTACACTGCTTCAATTTTGGAGGGATTGACAGCAACACCCTGTCCCAAAACTATATGGCCCAAGTAGGATATGGACGTGTATTCGAATGCACACTTCGTTCGCTTAGCATAGAAGAGATTGTCACGCAAAATTCGGAGGACGTTGGTGATATGCTGGAAATGTTGTTCCTTGGAAGAACTGTATACCAATATATTGTCAAAAAATACCGAAATGAATTTGCACAACACCGGTCGGAAGAGTGCATTCATTTTGGATTGGAAGGAAGATGAGATATTAGACAACCCGAAAGGCATCACAAGGAATTTGTAGTGCTCCTCATGAGTTCAAAAAGCTATTTTGTGCACATCATCTGCATGGACTCGAAGCTGGAAGTACCCGACACACAGGTCCATCTTGGAAAAAATTTGTGCACCGTGCAATATGTCTAATAGTTTGTCCACCATGGGTATAGGGAATCAGTCCTTAATGGTGATTTCATTAAGGGCACGATAGTTGACACAAAACTACCAACTACCATCTTTCTTTTTAACCAACAAGACCGGTGAAGAGAAAGGGTTGGTACTGGGATGGATGATTCTATCAACTAGCATTTTTTGGACCAATTTCTCCATTTTCGTCTTTTGGAAGTGTGGATAACGATAGGGTTTGACATTTACCGGTTGGGCATTAGACTTGAGGGGTATTCGATGAACCATTGCATGTTGAGGAGGCAACCCGTGAGAAGTGGCAAATACATCTGCAAATGAAGCAAGAATATCATTCAGGGCATTCACAGTTGCTGGATCAGCATCCTTTGGTGAGTGATGTGGATCCAGAGTAGCAACAGGATCATCACCCCTAAGGGGTTCCATAATTGGTTGTATGGTCAACTAAAAATACATGGAATTGACACTAGTTAGCTCACTCCTCCACAATTGGCCCAAGGTTATAGTGGACAGCGAAGTTTTTTGCAAGTCATGAAGAGTGAGTTGTAATCCTTCGTGAGAGAAGCTCATCCACGGGGCCTTATAATCGAATAGCACCGGCTTGATAGTTGCCAACCATTGAACTCCAAGAACCATATCAGCTCCATAAATGGGCAACAAATAAAGATCCATATGAAATTTAGAGGTGCCCAATATAACCTCAACATTAGAACACAATCCTTCACAATGAAGTGCACTTTCGTTGCCCACCGTGACCTTAAGGTGTTGGGAAGGTTCTATTGGAAGGCCCAAATGTTTGGCCAACCGTATCTACTAAAAATTATGGGTAGAATCACTGTCGACCAATACCACTACCGGATGTCCTGATAATAAGCCCTGTAATCGGAGAGTAGCAGGGGCATAATGGCCTTCCAATGCATGAAGAGAAATAGTGGGGGAGGATCAATAAGAGGAAGTGCAGAGGAGTCTTCTTCTTGGACAATTTCAACAGATGGTTCTGAGTCAGCGGTTGTAAAATGATGGTCTTGCAGCTGAGCAAAGCAATCATCATCTGTTAACAAACACAAAAATTGAAGAGGCTTACACCTATGACCCGATGTGAAGCGTTTGTCACAATTGAAGCATAACCCATGCTCGTGGCGTGAGGCCATCTCAGCAGATTATGGGTAGTTTGGCTGGAAGGGATTGTGGTGGAAATGGTTTGGGCAAGGTCATTGTGGGGTGAAACGCAGGCTTGGTGGCTAGTGGACACTAGATGGCAGTTCGTCCTGCTTCAATCTTCTCCTCCTCTAATTTAGCCATACCGATAGTATCCAGTAGGGAGGCCGGTTTAAGCAATAATAACTCTCGGCGAATATCATCGCAGAGCCCATAAATGAAGCAATTAAGGAGATTACCAATAATCAATCCTAGAGTGCGAATAGATAGTGCCTCAAAATTAGCCATATAGGCGGCCACAGTGGTGATTTGGTATAGCTTACACAGAGATGCTTTGTAGTTAAGGTAGGAGGACGGGCCAAATCGAAACTCCAGGTCTCGGGCGAATATCTCCCAAGTGGAGAGTTGTCTTGTGGCATGCATCCACTGGTACTGTAATGGAACGGGTCCTTATCCTCTAAAGACATTCCATTAATAACATGCTAAACTAATACTTCAAATTTAAAAATATTAATTTTTACAGAAAATTGGACAGAGTTTCCTCTAAAAATGGGTCAAAAATCATACAAACAACCTGTATAAATAACCCTACAATATATATAAACCGTCATATCTCAAAAATTTAATCCACAACACCACTACAATTCATCCACATAATCAACATATGCCTTATTATCCATGGCTCCAATATAATACTCCTAACTGCCGTATTAGATCTAAAAGAGCTGCCATTTAGAACCAAAACAAAATCCATAATCCAAAACATTAATGTGGAAGCAACTACAGCCATATGTCAACCTGCGGAAGCAAAATAATATATCCATCATAATACAAATATAAGCTACATCATCAGAATATACAATATTCATTAAAAAACTAATTATATACATTCACAATTCTTCAATGTCTCTAAAATCTTTATAGTTCTTCAAACTCAACAAGCTTTCTTCCTTCTAACTAATCCTATTTTCAGTCCTTATTAGGCTTCAACTTATCTGAAGGGGAACAAAAAGTAATTGATGAGCTAGCAGCTCGGCAAATATACCTAAAATCGCAAGAATATACATAAATATCATGTAAATATGCACATACAAAAGGACAAATAAATATATAAGAAATTTAAGAATCAAATATGTATGCGGGCAAGGTATAAATATGAAAACGATGCATAATCATAAGAAAATTTCTTGGTTCTTAAAACTTGGATAAAAAGCACAAATTTTTTATTTATTCTTAGTTCTGGGTCCTTGTTTAAAAATAATTCAATTATAATTTCTTTTCAAATTCTCATTCTAAAATACAAATCCCTCATCTTTTACATCGTGAGAGTTGTATGTTTAAAATACGAATCCCTCCTCTTTTACATCGTGAGTGTTGGATGTTTAAAATATAAATTCCTCCTCTTTTACATCGTGATGGCTAGATGTTCAAAATACAAATCCCTCCACTTTTACATTGTGAGGGCTAAATGTTCAAAATACAAATCCCTCATCTTTTACATCGTGAGGGTTAGATGTTCAAAATACAAATTCCTTCTTTTTTACATTATGAAGCTGGATGTTCAGAATACAAATCTCTCCTCTTTTACATCGTGAGAGCTGAATGTTCAAAATACAAATCCCCCCTCTTTTACATCGTGAGGGCTGGACGTTTCTCACATTCATTAATAAAGTACTTGCCGCATAACTTGTACAGAAATCTTTTTGGATAAAAATTCATTAATAAGCTTAAACATTTTACTAAACAATAATTTACCTCAAAACTCCAAATTTATATCTCCATTTTCGAGCTAGGGTTTCGGGAGAAACTTCCGTACACAAATCAAACACAAAACACAAGCCAAACAACGAAATCGAAGCCATACATCATCATACTTTAGCATAAACTTCAAATTTAACCACAAAATCATAAAGAACAAGCATTATTCACGGCAAATACGAGAAAAAAAGGTTTTAGAGCATAAATACTAAAGTGAAAATATTAAAAAGCAATTAAAATGGTAAATAAAGCTTGGGACACAATTGTCTCAACCTGATTTACTAATTTTTTTTTACTTTGATCAGACCAGATGTAGTGCATAATCCCTCCTCCTTCCCTTTTCTTTTCTTCCTCCTTCGTGCTGCTTTGTTGTTATACCCCGCAAATCCTCTCCCCCACTTATAGAAATCTCATCCTTAAAATTTAACGAATCTCAAATTTCTATAATTGAAGGTAATCTTATAAATTCTCCTAGCACTCCCAAATTATTTTCTTGATTAAACAGACATCCCAAAGAACCTTGAGCATTTGAATCATCCTGATTCTTATTACCCAATGCGTTTCTATCAAAATCTAATTCTACCAAGTTCGAAGACAACCCAAATTCATTAACTATTTTTCCAACTTAGCTCGAAACCTCAAACGATTAAAAATTTTTGCTTCAACCTTCCCTAAGCCTTGAAAGGAACTATTCCTTCTGAGCCTCAGATTGAACCTTAACATGTGTGGATTCGCTACATTTTCGCTGCGCTACTCTAATTATTTATCTAACAACGAATCTTTCAATTGTAATTCATCACTAAATCCAATTTAACTTGGCACCCACAAATCTCTGATCAAGTTCGACTAAGATTTCAGCATAAACCTCAAACCGTAATCAAACCTCAAAATCAAAATACTTTATATCCTTATTAATTCGTTGATATGTCGACAAATCGACATTATTCTAAAATACATAACCCATAATATACGTTTAGATTATGTGGTAGCCATAATTAAAACAAATCCTAAGATATCCATACCATGAAAACCATTCTTACAAATCCTCAAATTACAGACGGATTAGAAATTATAATCATAACAATCACCCAAAAATTCATACAACCTTAGGTCATCACCCAAAACCTAAAACTCAAATATTTAGTAACCTCAAGATCTCATTGGCATATCGACAAGCACACAACCATAAGGACTTATTAATTTAAAATTTCATAACTCCAATCCATCATATATAATTCTGTCTCCCAATTAAGAATACAACAACTTATTACCCCCAATATTGGGCCTACTCGTAATTTACCTTTGACGTCTCCTACGAAACACCGAAGGCATGTCAAATCTAAGATTCCCAACATCATTTGTTAGTACTAGGGTCGTTTCTCCTCAAAGGCATCTAAGTTCATCTCTGTAATTTCTTAGCTAGGTCTATCCACTTACAATGCCATAAGATTATCTTTCCCTGGTAACATAACTATATTGGCGCATAAATTATTAGATAAAATAGAAAACATAGTTCTAGGTTTTTTTCAAAAAGTCACATTACATATTTCATTCCTTCTTTATGATACATCTCCTTAAACCTTCAAATCATTGGACAATCACTGTCCCCATAAATAACACCTATAATTCCTTAAGATAAGAACCCACATCGACTGATCCCGACTATGGGGGAAACAATTTCAAATAATAAGCTCCTCCCCCACTTAGGTTGAAAGTAGCCACCTATTGCGATGCGAAATTAACATAATTCTATCATTATTCATCGTTTCCATGCCAAACGCCTCACGGCTTTATGATCCTTAGGAAATACTTGTCGGATCGCTTATTCGATTTAGTTAAGTCCAGGAAAACCATATACCGTCACAACATTAATCATTCTTCCTAATGAGCCATCATTCAATGTCTACATAACCACATTCAAATCCTTGAAGAATCATGTACCCAATCTAACATTTTCCATGACCGAACTCACACTCTCCCTTAATAGGGCAAACAATTAAATTTTTTTTCTAACTCAGGGTACTATCCTCAAACAGAATTAATACACTTTAGGCTTCTAAAATTTTCTTTTATGAAGTCAACACAAAATTAACCTACATATAATTGGAGAAGTCAATCCCTAATTTTTCACAAAACGTCAACAATCTTACAAAACTCAAATGGCTCTATTGGGACTCATACTAGCTATATCTAAATTTCTGTAAGTCACCATAAACATCATACTTGATTATCCGCGATTGACAGTACTACCAATACAGAATATCCTTAGGAATATCAAACCCCTATCAATAAATCAAACGAACTACATATCCATTTTCCTAACACTGGCTTATCAGACAATCCATTCCCCGGCAACCAAAAATTTTTTTAGTTATCCACATATAGCCTTTATAATCATCTTATCTGCCCCAAACATCCTAAAATAGCTCATAACGAGTATTAATCGGTACTTTCTCAATTCTATACCAAATTCAACTATCAGAGTTGGCCCCGATACTGCTTCGAATTACCAAGTAACAGAAAAGGAATCAGTCGAGCTCTCTCCTTTAAGAAACATCCTCAATGATTGTCCTATAATTTAACACCCAATTATGGTCAAATTGATCTAACCAATTTGATTTACATGCATTTATATGATTTACATCCCGAGAAAGTATCACAAATCTCCATGCAATTTATATAAAATCTATGATTCTCCAATAACGGATAGACTTAGGAAACACAAAGAAAATACAATTATAAAATCCCAAGATCATACATATACTGAAATATTGAGATATGGAAATCGTGCCTCCCACCATAGACATCACTTCTATACTTACGCTATCATGTCAAATCCTCAATCTCAGGCACTGGATTTCTTTACTATCGATCCCAAGGAATATGAGAACTCCCTAATCATGTAGTTAAACTATCCCAAGTAAAGCATACCCCCAAAAATCTATTTATAACAAAATCTTCATCCATATAAAATCCACAACATTCCCTACCATATCTTTTTATCATCAAAACCCATGACTCTCTCTCTTTCTTTCTTTCTTTTCACACCAACCACCCAAGATTAACTTCACCTTTTATCTTGTCTGAGACAACATCAACTTGTCTTCTTCCAAGCATCCAATCATCGCCAACACCTTTGAAATCCTCATGATCCATATCTTAACCTCAAGCCATCAATTCTACATTATCCATCATATTTAATCATCAAATTTAAACATCCCTTCTTAGTAACGTACTAACCTGAGAATCTCAACCCAGGTCAATCGAATTTAATTAAACTGACTACTTGGACCTCAATTAGATACTATCATGTTCAACACTAGCTCGGCATTGATCAAATTCAAATCCTCAAGGTGCCTTTAAACAATTTCTTCTCCTCATCCTTGCAGTCGACCAACACCCCGAGGAAGGCCATTGTCTAAAAGTCATACTGTTTTCTATAACCACAAATATCACAAGATTATTAACCTCGAATAATCAAATTAGAGGAAGGGGTTAGAATTGATGCATTTCAAAATTAAATCCTTAAGGTGCCTTTAAATAATTTCTTCTCGTCATCCTCGCTGTCGACCAACACCCTGAGGAAGGCCCTTATCTAGAAGTCATACTATTTCCTATAACCACAAATATCACAAGATTATTAACCTCAAATAATCAAATTAGAGGAAGGGGTTAGAAGCGATGCATTTCAAAATTAAATCTTAAGGTGCCTTTAAATAATTTCTTCTCCTCATCCTCGCGGTTGACCAACACCCCGAGGATGGCCCTTGTTTAGAAGTCATACTATTTCTTATAATCACAAACATCACAAGATTATTAACCTTAAATAATCAAATTAGATGAAAGGGTTAGAATCAATGCATTTCAAAATTAAATCCTTAAGGCCAAAACCTAAACATTTCATCTAATCCTAACTACTTCATCTTACCTCAACATAGAACAAAGTATTCTGAATCCTTAAGCCTAAATCGATTAGCTTAAGCCTGCATTCGATATCAATTAGCTTAAACACTAAATCCCAACTGAATTCTAATCTAACTTATGCAAACTAGGATACCTAGGACTATCCAATCCAACTTAATCATCATACACTTTCAACTACTTATTCGATTAATCTTAATCGATCCTAGACTTGCGCATATAACTCAAATCAAAACCTAAGGTATCTCCTTTCTCCGATACCATTTGTAATGAAACAAGTCCTTATACTCTAAAGACCTTCTGTTAATAGCATGCTAAACTAATACTTCAAATTCAAAAATATTAATTTTTATAGAAAATTGGACAGAATTTTTTCTAAAAATGGGCCAAAAATCATACAAACGGCTTGTATAAATAACCCTATAATACATATAAACCATCATATCTAAAAAATTTAATCCACAAGACCACTATAATTTATCGACAGGATCAACATATGTCATATTATCCATGGCTCCAATACAGTACTCCTGACTACCATATTAGATCTAAAAGAGATACCATCCAGGATCAAAATAAAATCCATAATCCAAAACATTAATGTGGAAGCAATTATAACCATATGTCAACTTGCGAAAGTAAAATAATATATCCATCATAACACAAATATATACTACATCATCAAAATATACAATATTTATTCAAAAACTAATCATATACATTCACAATTCTTCAAGGTTTCCAAAATGTTCAAAAGTCTTCAAGCCCAATATGTTTTCTTCCTTCTAACTAATCATATCTTCAATCCTTACCTGATTTCAACTTATCTGGAGGGGAACAGAAAATAAGGGG
The DNA here is from genome assembly GCA_028571085.2 of Nepenthes alata. Classification (NCBI taxonomy): domain Eukaryota; kingdom Viridiplantae; phylum Streptophyta; class Magnoliopsida; order Caryophyllales; family Nepenthaceae; genus Nepenthes; species Nepenthes alata. Next base: position 15,050 of record JAOVVI020005696.1, read on the forward strand.
TGAGTTAGTAGCTCAGCAAATGTACCCAAAATTACAAGAATATACATAAATATCATACAAACATACACATATAAAATGACAAATAAACATATAAAAAATTTAAGAATTAAATATGTATGCAGGCGAGATATAAACATGAAAACGATGCATAATCATAAGAAATTTTCTTAGTTCTAAAAACTCGGATCAAAAATACAAATTCTTCACTTATTCTTAGCTCTGAGTCCTTATCTGAAAATAATTCAATCATAATTTCTTTTCAAATTATCATTAAGAAATACAAATCCCTCCTCTTTTACATCGCGAGGGCTAGATGTTCCAATTATCAAAGGGACTAGACGTTTCTCAAATTCATTAATAAAGTACTGGGTCACATAACTTGTACAGAAATCTTTTTGGGTAAAAATTCTGTAATATGCTTAAACATTTCACTAAAAAATAATTTACCCCAAAACTCCAAATTTATATCTCCATTTTCGAGCTAGGATTTCGGGCGAAACTTTTGGACAAAAATCGAACACAAAACGTAAGCCAAATAATGAAATTAAAGCCATACATCATCATACTTTGGCATAAACTTAAAATTTAACCATAAAATCATGAAGAACAAGCATTATTCATGGCAAATACAAGAGAAAAAGGTTTTAGATATAAATACCAAAGTGGAAATATTAAAAAGCAATTAAAAGGGTAAATAAAGTTTTGGTATACTTACCTCAACCTGATTTACTGATTTTCTTGCTCTGATCGGACCGGATGTGTCACGACCCAGGAACACAATATTCGCAGATCAAAATAAAATCAATAATAATATTTCCATCAACCATAATAACCCAACCCGGGTATGACAAATATACACATGCAGGACCCAATATAAATAAAACCCGCACAAGATCTCATCGGATAAGAATCCGGACAAACATAATGCACGACCTGCTAACCATGATCGCAATGGAGGTATCCAAATTTACAACAACTCATCCACATAATACTACTACTTCAATATTTTACATACAATGATCAAGGCCATCATCCGACCATAAATAATAAGCATAACATATCATCGAGATCAGAAATATACCAAATATAACATCTTCACTCGCCAAAAGGAATATCCGAGCCCGATCACGTCCGAGCTCCTGCAAGCGTATCCATGCCACTAGTCTGAAGGGATAAAACATGAAAACGT